>JBBUKS010490021.1:0-15438 GCA_038050645.1 Hedychium gardnerianum
CTTATTTGATTGGTTATTGAGCTTGATAATTCAAACTTATTTGTTTATTTTATTTTATTTATTTAGCATGTTGATAAAAAATTTATTAATGAATATGATTGTTCACGAATGTTGTTCACGAATATTATTCACGAACGTTGTTCACGAATATTAACGAGCTGAACACATATGTGTTCAAGCTTGTTTGTTTAGTTTAATGAGTTGTTCAAGTTTGTTTTTTAATTGATCTTGTGTATATTGAATGAACATAAATAAGTTCTGATCAAGCCGAATATCAAACTTGTTGATGAACGTTTGGTTCATTTACAATCCTATATGTGTGTGTGTTTGAGTCTGTGGATAAAAAAGTCCACACAGGATGAGCTGTTGGCTAGTGCATGAGGTGTTGTCATCATGAGGTCTGAGAGTCAAATCATGTCTAGTAGCCAGGTTTCTGTCCTCCCTTATGTACTAGTCACTGTTCGGGCTAGCTAGACTCACCCCTGTAATTTACCTCTTCCGTGTTGATCCTGGGACGGATTGACGGAGGCGCTGGGGCGAGCGTTTCGCCTTTTGCCATCTTGAGTCTGTGGATAAAGAATACCAATGCTCCGGCTTAGACCGGACACGGCATCGTCCAAATTGCAAAGGCTAGAACCCGATCAAAATGAACCGGCTCTAGCCTCCATGCTCGGCCCGCCAGATACTAATGCCGGGCCGGGCATGGCCCATCCAAGAACGGCCCAACTTAAAATTGTAAAGAGTTTTTATGGTGTAATATTTCATTTTGTATATATTGTTTTGTAGGGAAAAAGGACAAAAATAAAATAAAATAGTTATTAATTATTTTTTTCTTATTTGTCAGGATTTGAAGCGTCTCCCGCTCGGCACGGGAGGCTGCTCGAACTAGGAACGGACCGCACGCAGCGATTTCAGGGGAAGGAGCCATGGCGGAGGTCGTCACCCACGGCAGCGACCACAGGATGCCTATTGTGGATCTCCAGTATCATCCACCCGAGGTCTCATCCTCTCCGCCCTCGCCATCGGCTATCTCCACTTCGATTGCGCCGGCGTTACATCGTTGTGTAAAAGGGCGAATTCTAGATCCAGACATCCGCCCATCAGCAGCAGCAGCAGCAGGGAGCCATGGCGGAGGCGGTCACCCTAAGCAATGGCCAGAGGATGCCCGTCATTGGCATCGGCGTGTCGTGGTTGGAGCCCCAATCCGTCCGAAACCTCATCCTGTCCGCGCTCAACATTGGCTATCGTCATTTCGATTGCGCCGGTACTACTAGATTTTTGAAAAAAAAAAAAAGGGTGAATTTTGATTTCAGTCGTCCACCCACCTTCCCCATCTTCATCGAAAATGGATGGATATAACCCTAATTCCACATTCTAAGATCGAAAGTCCTGATCTTGGCTTGATTTTCACCCTCAAAATGCAGCTAATTACCACATCGAAGCTGAGGTTGGCAAAGCACTCGCAGAGGCTTTTCTCACAGGACTCGTCAAAAGAGAAGAAGTTTTCATCACCACCAAGGTCTTCATTAACGAACCATGGATGTGAATCTTCATACCCAATCACATAATTCCCTTTATTTTGTCCTCCACTAATCTCCATGTACGTTGAAACAGCTATGGAATTCAGATCACGGGCATGTGCTTGATGCCTGCAAGGACAGCTTGAAGAAACTCAATCTACAGTATCTGGATCTTTACCTTGTTCACTTTCCAGTAGCTACAAGGCACACTGGTACACAGTACTTTCTTTTCTCTGGCATGCTTGAAGCTCACTGATTCCATTTTGGGCATCAATTCATGGATGTAGGGATTGGAACATCAGCTAGTGCTCTTGGAGATGATGGTGTTCTAGACATAGATACAACCATCTCCCTTGAGACCACTTGGCATGCGATGGAAGAGCTTGTTAACTTTGGGCTCGTCCGGAGCATTGGGATCAGGTGAACTCACATAGGATTTGATCTGAAATCCATTCTTATGAATCTCAGCTCCTGTGGTTTACTTGTCTATACGGATCAACTGATAGCCTACTTGTTCAGCAACTACGACTTATTTCTCACTAGAGACTGCTTGGCATACTCTAAAATCAAGCCTTCAGTGATCCAAATAGAGATTCACCCATATTTTCAACGGGAATCTCTCGTCGGCTTTTGCCAGAAGCATGGAATCTGTGTAGTCTCTCATACACCTCTCAGTGGTGGTACTGCTAACACCCAACGTTTTGGCACTATGTCCTGCCTCGACGATCCGGTCATAAAGGTACGTAGTCGAGAGGCATGACGACTGAAACCAAGAATACTAATTTGCTTTGAGGTTTAGCATTCTGACAACTATGAATCATTCTCAGGAATAGATGGCCTGATAATTCTGTCTTTGGATGTATCAGTCCTTGGCCGAGAAATACAACAAGACAGCTTCTCAGCTTATTCTCAAGTGGGGGATCCAGAGGAACACTGTTGTTATACCAAAGACTTCGAAGATCGAAAGACTGCATGAGAATTTCAAAGTGTTTGATTTCACAATACATGATGAAGACATGGAAAAGATGAAAGATATTGATAGGAAGTACAGAACTAATCAGCCAGCCAAACTTTGGGGGATTGATCTCTATGCTTGAACTCATCTATCAAGAGTTCTCACTACACAAGTAGAATGTAGAATAGATAGTTTTTACCTATCTATGATTCTGCTTGTTGTTTGTTTTTCCGAAAAAAAATGATACGAGTATATGAGTGAGCAAACTAGTTGACTAAGCGATACAATAACTTATGATTCTGCTTGAAATTGGGTTGTTGTTTGTGATGAAGATCTATTTTCGCATAGCACTTGATCTGACTTTGTATCTCTTCCCCAACTTGGCCTCTTGACATTAGTCTATGGAAAGTTGGTCTATGAGTTTGTACAAGTAATCATAAATACAATGCTTATCTATCTTGAGCATGATTTAATTCTCTTTGGACTTGTTTGTGAAATCGAATCTCGTTTAACAACCTTATTAAGTTCATTCCAGCCGAAAAATCATTTAAATGAACAAGATAATGGGAAAAGATTAAATATGGTAGGAATATATTGCGGGGGCGCTGGGGGCGAGCGTTTCGCCTTTTGCCACAATTAAATATGGTAGGAATACATTGCCTTGACACACCAATCTACATAATTGCATATGTACAATTCTATCACTTCAAAGTCTGAATTATGATAAGTTTTTTGGAAAAATGATGAGTAATGAAAAAAAAAAACTAGAGAGTGTTGCAAGAACAAAAGGGCTGTAAAATGAAGAGATAAATCAAAGTAAATAAAAAGAAAAATGATGATGATGATGAAGAAAGAAGCTTGAATTTGATCTCTCTATTATATAAAAATCTGGCAATTAACTAAAGAAAGCAGTTTTACAATTTACAAGAGAAGAACAAGAACTGCAAAATTATGATGATGAAGCTTCTCAATTTGATCTCTCTCTGTAATTTCCCACAGCTTTATTGAACTGCAACTTGAATAGATTGTATATCTGCAGTTCAAGAAAGCTGTGGAAGACCACAGAGAGGAACACTACATACATCTCGCAAGAAAGAACCAGGAAGAAGAAGAAGAAGAAAGAAGAAGAAGAAGAAGAAGAAGTGGGGGATGGAGATTAAGGAGGGAGCTATTTATAGAATTATCGAGGAGAAAAAAAGTAAAAAATAAAAAATGAATAATAAGGGCCCAATCCCGAGAAGAATATAAAGTTAATTTATGGGGTTGAAAAATAATATTATCTTGTTTAAGATGATTTAATTAATACTTAGTGAGAATAATTTAGAGCCTGCGTTGTCTATCTTTTAGCTGCCACAAATTAAAGGGTTGAAGAAAATGGTTAGTTTAGGGTTGGCTGAGGTAGTGGCCAAGTGATGGCTGCATAATTAATTTATGTAAATGGTCGTATAATTCATAAAGGTGACAAAAGTTACAACAAAGCATGTTTAATCCAGCCTCACCCTGTCGGGCATGATTTTTTTTTTAAATAAATAAATATATTATAAATTTAATTTTGAGATTTTATTTTACCGTGTTACATAAATTATTATTATTATTATTTTTTTATAATTTAAATATTTAATTTTTCGAATCGATTAATTATATAAATAATCGATAATTTTTTTTATTAATTATTAAATAAATTAAAAAATATTAATAAAAATTCATTCAATTAATGAATATTTTTATATTATTTTTTATTATGCAGAAATTTTTTATCACATTGTATAAATTAAAGAACATTTATATATGCTGGCAAAAGGTGAAGCATTCGCTCTCGGTGCTCTCGTTAATCTGTTTTAGGATTAATACAGAGGAAATAAATTACGAAGATTAATTTAATTAGTTTGAATAATAATTCGTACACGGAATAAATATTTATATATATATATATATATATATAACTTAGTGATTATGAAAAAAATCAAATTTAATTTTATAATGAAATATGTGAATTTTAACAACAGAGAAACTAGATCTCCCGACAAGCCGCCGGTTTTTTAGGTGGAGGTGGTGGTGGAGACATCTAAGGGACAACACTACCGTCAAAATGGCCTCTTTCATAACAATGGAAGCTAATAAAGTTAATTTCAAGTGCATGTTTGATTAATTAATTTCCCTATTCAGAAATTTTGTTTAGGAGAAAAGTTTTTTAAAATAAATATCAACTTGGTGCGTGGAAAGGTATTAAGTTATTATTCAAATACTCACTACTATTAAATTTTTAATTATAATATATTTATAAATATATATTTTTTAAATAGAGTATATAATCACGAGATACTGGGTTGTTCGGTTGTCCATCGCGAATGTTTTCTGATTTACCTTAGCGGTCGGTGGAAAATTTTCATGAAATCAGACCGATCGCTTCAAATTTGATATTATCTGATTATTTTTTTTTAAATGCACTTTTTTTTTTATCAAAGACGTCCTCTCCTTTTTTTAATTTTTTTTTATATATACAGAGCTTCACTTCACCGGTTCTTTGTAAAATGATATAGTTGTTCGTAAATTATACTATTTGACATTATTATCTCCTATTACATGTATTAAATTCTAAATCGATCGAGCACATTATAATTGTTATAATTTCGTAATTACTATAAAGATTGTAACAACTACAAAACCATAACTGCTACAATGTATATTTAACTTATTCAAAAATATTTATATTATAGCAACTATGAGCGTAGCTGCTACAACACGAATTTAACTTGTTCATCCAAGCTAGCCTCCTCTTTCCCTCACTTTTTTTCCTTTCTCCCACCATAAATCTCCTTCTCATGTCGTTGGGCACTCGGGCTACAACTCGGACAGACATTAACGTGGCTCCGCTCGTGTGTTCACTTAATATTTATATTGTAGCAGCTACAAAATTGTAAATACCACAACTCAGACTTCTTTTTCACGTTATAACAGATACAAAATTGTAGTTGCTACAAATATTATAGTAGTTATGATTTCGTAGCTATTACGGTAAACTCAATCAATTCAGAATATAATATTTGTGACAAAAGATAATGACGTCGAATAATGTACATGAGAATAATTGTGTTATTTTATAAGGGCTAATAAGGTGAGGTTTTTTTTGATAAAAAATTTACAAAGGAACACTGATATGATAATTAAAAAAATATGAGCACTCTTTTAATTTTTACCTATCAACTATGGGTGTAAAAGAATATAAGGGTTTGAGTGGTTTAATGATTCAAATTATTTTATTAATGTTTATTAGTAAATATGCATATCAATACTGAAAGTAGTAAATTTGGCATAATAATGTTATAGCTTGCTAAACATTTGAAACTCATCCCGCGCAGCAAAAGAATCTTCTTCCAGTGCCTCTTGTTTCATTAGTCAAGTTCATCCCGGATGATCGCGAAGGATGTATTCTCGCAAGTCTCTTAGCTGCGAAGAGTAAAAGTTAAAGTTGTCAAATAAATCATACATTGTTTCCAAATGCATCGAAATAGCGAAATAGAGGGAACTAATGGTGATGCATTTACCTACCTACTTCATAGAAGAGCTCATTAATGTTCTCTGCGGTTTTTGCTGAAGTTTCAATGAAGAACAATCCGTGTTCTTGAGCATACTGCAACCCTTCCTGAAACATTGTCAAAGTATCAAAGTGCAAATGCTTTTTTTCCGGTTAGGAATGAAATCTATATCGGAATGGAATAAAATAGAATGATTGATCTCCATTCTTATGTTTGATTTCACTAAAATGGAATTGAGTTCAAAGCATGAAATAAAGAAAACAAAGTGTATCAACTCAAACAATGATAGAATCGGTTCCCTGAGAGGACAAAGGGAGAAACAAAAGTAGGTTTCAGATAAACATGAAACAACCCGTTGTCGATTTACCTCACTTTTCACCTTCCTTTTTGCCTCCAAGTCCACCTTGTTTGCCACCAGAGCCATTATCAGATATGGATTTCCTGGAATGAAACAGCTTTATTGAGTAATTGAAATCCTATAAATTAGTAGATATAAATATGAAGTAGTATTGCACACCACTCAAATTGTTGGATAAAGTCATGTCTTAGATAATCTTAAATTACCTTGTCTTTGAAGTTCTTGAACCCACTTTTGTCCCCTAATGAAGGAATCCTGAGGAAGGTAAAATAAATATAAGTTAGATAATACTTAGTGCTCGATCATGCAAGTTTTCTTTAAAATAACCAGATACAAAATCTAAAAACCACAAGGACTAGAGGCGAAGGATGGGCCATCAAAAGATCCAGTAAACCAAAGATATATAGAAACCTGCAAACTGACAATGGAAACACAACCCTATATGAGCATGAACAAGATTACAGTAACAAATATTGGTTTTTCAACCATAAATGTACGTTGACATCTTCACAGTAGCTTAAGTTTTTCTTTATTAAGCACCCAGTTGATATGAGTGGTTAAATTTAAGTCCCCTGATAGTATGAACAGGTGTCATATGGTACATGATCAAGGTCAAGATCGACTCCCAGATGAACGCGTGTTATATATCTGACCGGGCCTAGTTATCATCACCCCGGTCGGAAAAAGGTACTCAATATCGCAGACCGGAACCAAGGTATCAGGTCAAAGTATATAATGCTAACCGACCGGAGGACCCTCTGAAAGTCCAGTCGGATATATATTAGGCTAACCAACCGGATGCGCCCTCTGAAATTTCGGTCGGGTATATATTACGCGTCCCGACCAGATGCGCCCTCTGAAGCCCGGTCAGATATATATTAGGCTAACCGATCGGATGCGCCCTCTGAAGCCCGGTCGAATATATACATTATGCTAACCGACCGGACGCGCTCTATGAAGCCCGGTCAGTTGAAGTATGTTCGTGGTCGGGTATATAATATAACCGAACAGAATGATCTTATCATTGGCCTCGGTCTCCGGCATAACTATAAGGGTTGACTCCGACACCACCTGTACGGCCAGAACATCTCTCCACGGTATGACCAGAATACCCCTCAACAGTACGGCCAAAACACCCCCAACTATACTCCGGGCACTCCCTTGGAATACGGGGAACGATGGTACTTTCGGACCAGAACATGCTCACCCATGCCTCAACAGTACGCATTATTAATGCTGGTCGTACACACTTCGAAGGAGTATATAAAGAAACGGGAGTCACTGGGGAGAGGAGATTTTTTTCCTAACTTGAAACTCCTTTACTTACTGTTTCAATACCTCTGCGCGATCAGACCTGACTTGAGCGTCGGAGCGGGATCCCCGGGCCCCTCGCCTGGAGCTCTCTTTTAGCCTTCCGTTTCTCTTTCTGTGATCTGTGCAGAACCCATTACCGGAGAGAACAGAAGGATCTTGTTCGCTCGTCTCTACACAGACTAAATCCTCCGACCGATTACTTGGGACGGGAGACCGACGAAGCCCTCCGATCGACCTCAAGACCTCAGACGACCAGCATGATCACTCCGCTCATCGGTGATCAAGTTAGCAAATCTCCAGCTCACTGGTGGCTCATCCTCTGACAATCTCCGCGCGGGAACAAATTGGCACCATTTGTGGGAACCTTGTTAAATCCTGCAGTCGAGACTGAGATGGACGACACTGGAAGATCCAGCCTGCCCTCTTCGCAAAGCGAACTGACCCAGGTAATCGCGATCGTTGTACAGGAGGCCATGCAGCAACAGCAAGCCGCGTGGCAACAGAAGCAAGAAGTATGGATGCAACAACAACAATTCATCTGGTAATAACAGCAGGCCGGGAGCCAAGTGTCGCGGTCGGCACCACCTCCGCCGGGGATGCGGGCCCCGTCAGTTGGGGCCCCGTCGGGCGCTCGACAAAGGTTATTCACACCCCTGGCCTTTGGTCGACCCACGGTGGAAGCATCTCTCTCACCAGAGCAGTCGGGGGAGTCCTCGATCGCTCGAGCCAAAGCTCAAGACGTCGCCAAGAGCAAAGGGTCAGCTCCCAATGCAGCTAGCAGCAGGAGGTATGTTAAGACTCCCTGGGATATGTTCTCCATAAAGCAGAGAGCTAAGGAGCTTCTGAAGGATTATCTTCAACGGTTTAGTAAAGTGTCCTTGGATGTCCAAGGGGCCACCCCGAGATCCTAGTCAGCGCCTTCTCACAAGGCCTACAGGAAGGTGATTTCTTCCAGTCTCTGGTGAAAAAAATCCTGGTAGACTTTGATCACCTCATGAGCCGGACTCTCAAATACGTAAGGGTGTAAGAGGCACAGTCGACCCGGAAGAGGGGAGCCGATGTTCCGGCCGGTCCGTTAGATCACAGGGCCCCTCCCCCTCCGTTAAAATACAATGATCGTCTGGGGCCTCATCGCCAAATGACTATAGGCGGGGACACAGCGGTCCACGAAATCGAGGCCTTCCGAGCCTCGCGGCCCCAGAAGTAGCATCCTAGATTGACTTGCATCTTTTGTTCATACCACCAGAGAGGAGGACATGATACCAAGGACTGCTACGAATTGAAGAGGAAGCAGCAGGAAGCCGAACGGAAGTCACCCAAGCAGAAGCACTCACCTCGCCGAACGGATCGGAGGGAAACAGCGAGTTCGTTCGGACGGCGCGCCCGGACACCCCCAAGGGACTGCCGAAGATCTACCCCTCTTAGGGAGGAGGGAGCAAGAGACAAAGGCAATGCTCCATTGCGAGGGACGATAGGCATGATATCCGGCGGTCCTACCGACGGAGACTTCAACAGGGCCCGCAAAGCTCACAGTCGGCGACTGAAAAGCTTTGGGGTAAGCACCAGTGCCAGGGGGAGTGGCGGATCGAAAATCAGCTTCGGCCCGCGAGATTTGGAAGGGTCAAGACACCCCACGAAGACGCCTTGGTTATCAAAGCTATAATAGTTAATTATGCAATAAAAAAGATCTTCGTGGATACAGGCAGCTCGGTCAACATCATCTTCATAAAGACTTTCGACCATATGCAGATCGAGGAAGAGGAACTCCGACCAATGGCAACTCTTCTGTTCGGATTCACCGGACACCAAGTTCAGCCGATCGGACAAATCACCCTTCCCCTCACCTTGGGGGAGGAGCCCGTGGAGAAAACCCGGCGGACGTCCTTCGTGGTGATGGAGGCCGAGTCAACGTACAACGTTATCTTAGGAAGGTTGGCTCTTAATGCTTTCCAAGCTGTAGTTTCCACCTTCCACCAAAAGTTTAAATTCCCCGCGGGAAATCGGGTAGGAGAAGTGAGAGGAAGCCAGTCGGCCGCTCGGAGGTGTTACGTCGACATCGTCCGAACAAGCTCCAACAAGGCCAGAAGGGTCGAAGGACCCCAAGTCAATGTCATCCAGGAGGGAACCACTCAGATGTCGTCAAAGGCACCAGAAGAGGATAAGGAGGAAATTCAGATTCACCCCAAGTGGCCTGACAATACTACTCGTATAGCAGTAGGCTTCCCCGATGAGCTAAGGGGGCAGCTGGAGAAATGTTTGGCGCAAAACCATGACGTCTTCGCTTGATCGACCTCTGAAATCAAGGGGATTGCCCCAATAGTGATGGTGCACCGACTCAACATCCTCCCTGGGTCAAAGCCAGTCCGACAAAAGAAGAGAAGTTTTGGACTGGAACAAGATCAGGTGATCATGGAGGAAGTTGACAAGCTCTTGGAGGCGAGGCACATTCAGGAAGTGCAGTTCCCCTCTTGGCTAGCGAATATTGTCCTGGTGTCAAAACCGGGCGGTAAATGGCGGGTCTGCATCGACTTCCGCGACATGAACAAGGCCTACCCGAAGGACTACTACCCTCTGCCAAGCATCGACCAGCTCGTCGACTCAACTAGTGGATGTGAGTACATTCGCATGCTAGACGCTTATCAAGGCTATCACCAGATCCCGCTCGCCCCGGAGGACCAGGAAAAATTAAGCTTCGTCACCTCCATGGGCACGTTCTGCTACAACGTCATGTCATTCGGGCTGAAGAATGCTGGAGTCATGTATCAAAGGATGATGGATCGGGTGTTCAAACATCAGATCGGAAGGAACATTGAAGTATACGTGGACGACATCCTTATCAAATCATTCCGGTCAGACAGCCTTATTTCTGATATCGAAGAGACCTGCAGCAATCTGAGGAAATACGGGCTCAAGTTAAATCCCAGCAAGTGCCTCTTCGGAGCCAAGAGTGGGTGCTTCCTTGGCTATGTGACTACAGAGCGGAGAATTTAGGCCAACCCAGAAAAGGTACAAGTTCTTCGCGACATGGCCACGCCCAAGAACCTAAAGGAAGCACAACGGCTGGTTGACTAAATTATCGCGCTATCCTGGTTCATCTCCCGGTCGGCTACCAAAAGCCTCCCATTCTTCAAGGTACTAAGGAAAGCCTCGAAATTCGAATGGGACGAGAGCTGCAACCTTGCTTTTACCGAACTGAAGGAATATCTGGCTCAACTGCTGCTCCTATGCAAATCACTTACCGGCGAACGTCTATGGTTATATTTGTCGGTTGGGGAGGGAGCGCTGGGTGCCGCTCTGGTACGAGAAGAAGAAGGCATACAACACCCGGTCTACTTCACCAGCCATCTGTTGAAACACGCGGAGGGCAGGTATACTACCCTGGAGAAGCTGGCATTAGCGCTGGTCATGATCGCCCGGCGATTGAGAGCCTATTTCCTCTCTCACCCGATTACGGTCCTCACCAATAGCACGTTAGGACGGATACTAACCAATCCGGAGGCTTCAAGCCGATTGATTAAATGGACGACCGAGCTCAGTGAGTTTGATATCCAGTACCAGCCTCGAATGGCCATAAAAGCTCATGCCTTAGCCGACTTCATGAAGGAAATAGTCGGCCTCGACTCAGAAGGGGTCTGGAAGATTTATGTGGATGGGTCAGCCAACCGTCAAAGCAGTGGAGTCGGAGTTTTATTAATTTCGCCCCGAGAAGAGGTTGTGTAGCTATCCATCCGTCTTAACTTCCGGGCCACCAACAACGAGGCGGAGTATGAAGTTCTCCTAGCCGGTCTGCAAGCGGCTTGGCGTGTAGGGTCGTTCGAGTGTTGATCCACTGTAATTCTCAATTGACAGCTCAGCAACTGGAGGCAGGCTTCGAGATCAAAAATGAGCGCTTGAGAAAGTACGCAAAGGCGTACGAGCAACTGAAAGCCAAGTTTCAGGAGGTGACCCTACAAAAAATCTCCTGAGCGGACAATCTCTGAGCCGATGAGCTGGCTAAAATAGCCAGCGCTATGGCCGAGTGGACACTTGCTGAGCCCACCTTGCAGACCCTGCTTGTAGCTCAGATTGATAGACCATCTGAAGGCGATGCCACCCAGGATTGGAGGTCCCCGCTCATCTCCTATCTCCAACTCAAAACCATCCCCGGGGAAGCGGAGGCCGCCAGGCGGCTCAGAAGATAGGAAGTCAAGTTCACACTGATCAGCGATGTCCTGTATAAGCACACTTTCTCTCAGTCTTTTCTCAAGTGCTTGGGCCCTGACGACACTGATTATGTTATGCGGAAAATATACGAGGGCATTTGCAGGAACCACGTGGGAGGCCGGACTCTGGCCCAAAAGATTCTCCTGGCCAGGTATTATTGGCCTACCCTTCAGGCGGACACCGTCCAGTTCGTCGCAAGTTGCACTCATTGTCAGAAATATCAGAGTCTACCTCATCACTCGACCTCACAGTTAAAGACATCTACAGTATCACAACCATTCGACTAATGGGGGATGGATATTGTCGGACCTTTCTCGACCGGGCCTCAACAAAAGAAATTTCTCCTGGTCGCGGTGGATTATTTCTCCAAATGGGTCGAGGCCGAGCCACTCGCCTGCATCACAGAAGAGGTAATCATGAAGTTCTTATGACGAAACATTATCTGCCAGTTCGACATCCCTTATAAATTGGTGTTCGATAATGGGAGGCAGTTCCAAGGGTGGAAGCTCAAAAAATGGTGCGACGGGTACGAAATCCAGCAGACCTTCACCTAAGTGGCATACCCGCAGAGCAATGGGCAAACAGAGGTCGTCAACCAGGAAATCGTCAAGGGACTCAAGATAAAATTTGACCACATCGGAGGAAGCTGGGTAGATGAGCTGCCCAGCATCCTCTGGGCTTACCGGACGACCCCCAGGGAGAGCACCGGCCTAACTCCCTTCCACCTAGTCTACGGAGCAAAAGCAATGGTACTAGTAGAAGTTGGGGAAGAGTCCATTCAACGAGCTAGATACAGGGAAGACAACACCGAGCTACGATGCATGGAGCTTGATTTGATCACAGAAACAAGGGAGAAGGTCGCCCGACTCGTGGCTTACCGATAATGAATGAGGTAGACTTACAACAAGCGGGTCATTCCTCGAACCTTCCAGGTCGGGGATTTCATGTGAAAAAGGATAAAATCAGTCGGCGATGTCAACAAATTTGAACCTCAATGGCAGGGCCCATATAAAGTCAACCGCAAGCTGATTTCCGGAGCTTACTATCTGTAGAACTCGGAGGGAAAGGAGTTGGATCGATCGTGGAGCACGAATCACCTACAACTGTACCGAAGCAGGGGCCATTGAATCACCCTCTCTTATTTTCAATCATGTAAGTTAGCAATGCCTAACGGTTGTACAGTAATAAAAACTTCTTGTAGGTCGGGACGACCCCCCGATCCGATAAAGCTCCGATCTCTCCTCTAATCAAGGGTTGAGCTCCGATAAAGCTCCGATCTCCCCCATTGATCCAGGGTCGAGTTTCTCCGCTAAAGCTCCGATCTCCCCTCTGATCAAGGGCTGAGCTCCGATAAAACTCTGATCTCCCCCATTGATCCGGGGTCGAGTTTCTCCGCTAAAGCTCTGATCTCCCCTCTGATCAAGGGTTGAAGCTCCGATAAAGCTCCGATCTCCCCCATTGATTCGGGCTCAAGTTTCTCCGCTAAAGCTCTGATCTCCCCTCTGATCAAGGGTTGAGCTCCGCTAAAGCTCTGATCTCCCCCATTGATCTGGGGTCGTGTTTCTCCGCTAAAGCTCCGATCTCCCCTCTGATCAAGGGTTGAGCTCCGCTAAAGCTCCGATCTCCCCCATTGATCCGGGGTCGAGTTTCTCTGCTAAAGCTCCGATCTCCCCCATTGATCCGAGGTCGAGTTTCTCTGCTAAAGCTCTGATCTCCCCTCTGATCAAGGGTTGAGCTCCGCTAAAGCTCTGATCTCCTCCCTTAATCTGGGGTCGAGTTTCTCCGCTAAAGCTCTGATCTCCCCTCTGATCAAGGATTGAGCTCCGATAAATCTCCGATCTCCCCCATTGATCCGGGGTCGAGTTTCTCTGCTAAAACTCCGATCTCCCCTCTTATCAAGGGTTGAGCTCCGATAAAGCTCTGATCTCCCCCATTGATCCGGGGTCGAGTTTTTCCTCTAAAGTTTCGATCTCCCCTCTGATCAAGGGTTGAGCTCTGATAAAGTTTCGATCTCCCCCATTGATCCGGGGTCGAGTTTCTCCGCTAAAGCTCCGATCTCCCCTTTGATCAAGGGTTGAGCTCCGATAAAACTTCGACCTTCCACATTGATCCGGGGTCGAGTTTCTCTGCTAAAACATAGGTCTCCCCCCAATCGAGAGTCAAGTTACTATAAAACTTATCGTTGTCCTGCTTGAAGCTCAGCATGGTCCACCGATTGGACGTGAGATAGCCCTACTATCCTCAAGCTGACCTATCGAGACGCTCGGAACCCGAGCCTAAGTGAGACGATCCCAAACCCCCATCCTTAGACGGAATAAATTGTTAACTCATGACGGACACAAATAATAGGAAGAGAACGCAAAAGGCTATTTCATTAAAACTTAAGGCCCGCTCGGGCAATACAACACTTTTAGAGTTAAGACAAGAGCCCAGTCAGGCATTACAAAAAAAGAATATCCTCCCTACACGAATTCTCCCAGGGCGTCATCCGGGACACTGTCAATGATTTTCTCGAAATCCACGACGTTCGGAGGAAGGGTGGTGGTTAAATGGTCGGCCTCCCGTAGCTGCTGCACTGCGCCCCTAGCCCCAAGCTCGAACATTTGTATAATCTTCAGGTCGAGCTGATTCTGAAATTCAGGAGAGTTCAAGTATTGAACCCTCCGGGCTTACCAGCGCTCCTCCTCGGTTGCCTGCTAATGAGCCCGAGAGGCCTTCTCCTTCTCCAACTCGGCCTTCTCCCTGGCCAGGGAACCCTTCAGCTTTTCCAGCGACTTACTACGAGAAGCCATCTCGGACTTCGCCGCCTCCAGTTGAGCCTGGGCCTCCCTCTGTGTCGACCGAGACCGGATGAGCTCTTCCTTGAGAGAAGCTTGTTGTCCCCGAGACTCCTCTAGTTGAGAGTCCGCGGCCTGCTTTGCCTCTTCAAAGTGGGTCAGGCGGGTGTCTTAGAGGTGTAGATCGGCTCGGAGATGCTCCAATTCCGCCCGAACTTCCTCGCTCAGCGGAGCCTCTTGATTTTCCAGCTCGGATACCCGAGCCTGCAGCCCTTGGTTCGCCCGCAAGAGCCGATAGCCTCGGGCGATGACTTCAGCGCTCCCACACCATGCCTGCGAGGCGAGTGTCAATACTAAGATC
Organism: Hedychium gardnerianum; assembly: GCA_038050645.1. NCBI lineage: Eukaryota > Viridiplantae > Streptophyta > Magnoliopsida > Zingiberales > Zingiberaceae > Hedychium > Hedychium gardnerianum. The sequence goes on from JBBUKS010490021.1 coordinate 15,025, forward strand.
GAAAAATAAATAAATAAAGTCGGTCGAAAACTTACTGTCGTCATGTTAGACGCCAGGAAGTCCAACGTATGTTTGTCGACGCAGTTCTAAAGACGCTCCTGGGCCGACCGCCAAGCAGCCGCTGCCCGGCTGTCCAACCGCACTTTGGCGGGAATGATGGGTCATCGCCGGCCGCTGCCCTCCCCGGTCGGAGAGACCTCGATGGGAGTCTCGGCTAGGGTCGGGGAAGGGAGTTCACCGATCGGCTTGGATATGATTTGGGTTTGATGAGTGTGGATTTATGTAGATGTGTTTTCTTACAAAAAAAATACAACTTTAATTCTTGGATTTGAGGTTGATACATGATTTGTAATAAATGGATTGGTGAATGTGGTTTGGTTAGTTATGGTGTGTTATGATTAGGGTTGATCCAAT
>JBBUKS010490059.1:0-15430 GCA_038050645.1 Hedychium gardnerianum
AGATAGAATTGTTAGGTTTTGAGGGATGCATTGTAATCATTTCCAACGTAGTCTACATTGAAAAAGCTTGTGAACTATTTCTGTCAACTTTTCTATGAACAATGGTGTAGAGAGAGGAAGTTAGAGAAAGAGACAAGTTTCAATGCAACATTACCGATATACATCAGTACTCCCACCTTGGGGGTTCACTTCAGGCAATCCTTATCTCTGCCCAACACCCAGTCGAAATTGCCTACTTCACCTTGGTCTCATCCCTTGATAGAATTCCTCCAATTCATTCCTACAAAAGACCTACTTCGACAATGCAATCAAAAGGCCTAAAATGTATGTCAGCACCGACCCTAACAGATTGGCATACTAGGTAGAGGCATTAGGGCATGAAATCCTAGAGGAAAAGTAAACATCCAATCTTGAGGTCACCCAGATCACGAAGAGGTAGATTTGACTTCCCTAATTTCCTAGAGAAGGTTGTTCAACTTTGAACTAACAACCTCAAAAGAGAGGGTGACCTTGGATTAAAAAAAAAAACTAGAAACTGATCAACTCTTAGCTCCATTTTATGTCTATGAACTATGAGTCAGCAGAGAAGCGATAAGCTCCCAAGGGTTGAGACTCGCAATAAACACCCTTTTGATGTGTTGTGTAGGACCAAGCCAAGTTGAATCTCAACTGGAGCAAACTCCAGTCATTTAGGATATTCAAGACCTCATTTCAAAAAACTTTTATGTACTTATGGATACATATGACGAGAGCACCAACCTCATTCAACAGATATGGATGTTTACCGAGTAAGGATGATTGTGTGTGAGATGACAAATGTAATTACGTGCTAAGTCATTCTTGTAGGATCAGAAAATACGCTGGGGGGGTGAATAACGTGACTTTTTCACTTTTTCGGAAACTTGAGTTAAGAATACGCAGCAGTAGAAATGTAAATAACACAGCTAACACTTTTCTTTTTACTTGGTTCACAGCCCGGCGACTGCTAGTCCAAGGTCCGCACCCGTTGAGTACTTTCGTTCGGCAATTCACTAAAAGATCTCTTTATCCGAATAGAAACTCGGAGACGGAGATTCGTCTTTACAAAGATAATGACCGGTAACACGTTTACCAACCCTTAAGAAATCATGCACGAAAACAGACGAATACAAATAAATTATACCGACACGAAAATACAATCCGGAGTTGAGCGTCGATGTCGGAGTAGCGTTTTGACGTCGTAGTAGGTTTTCGGAACAGCGCGGAAGTCGTTTGAGCGTAGAGAATTGATATTGAAGGCTACCGGTCAACGCTGCCTATATAGGCTGATCCAGTCGCCTCAATCCCTTTGAGGTGCCTGAATTGAGTCTGACGTAGCGAGCCCTCGGTGAAGGGCTATCCGGCAACTCTTATCCTAATCCAGGCCCCTCAATCCCTTTGAGGCGCCTAGATGCTGACGTGTGTCAGCCAATCTGAGGCTGCTACAATCTGCGTTCAGGGCACCTCAATACCATTGAGGCGCCTGGATCCTTTTTGGGCACTTGGATCCCTTCCAAGCGCCTGGATCAACTACTTCTAGATTTTAACTCCTACATCACAGAGTTAGGAACAATATAAAAAATAATAATGCAATATAGTTCGACAGTCTTTGGACTGTTTGATCTTGACTTTTGGGTTTCCAGTGAAACCCTAGGTTAGACCGACGCCTTCTGTTCCCTCTCAGGGAACGCCTCCTCACTTAATCCTCTCAAAAGAGATTACTTGTTGTCAAACATCCGGTCTTCCAGACCTGTTTGAACTTTTGTTCAGCATCCGATCTTAACCCCTAGGACTTCCTCTCGATATCCGGTCCTCCAGACTCATCGACCTGCTAGACGTTCGGTCCTCTAGACCCATCTAGACTTCTTGCATGGTGTACTCAATCTGCCAAGACTTCTGTCCAGTCCCACGGACCAGGGCTTCCTTGCCTAGCCACAACTAGAACTTCCTTGCCTAACCACAACTAAGGCTTCCCTTGCATAATATTCAGTCAGCTTGATCTACTAGGACTTTTGCCTTTGCCTAGTATCCACTAGGACTTTTGTCTTGCCTAGTATCACTAGGACTTTCTAGTTGAGCTACCTGCACACTTAGTCAACCTTGTTAGATCACAATGAACTTTAACTTTAAACCTTTGCCAAATATCAAAATACAGGTTCGATTATATGGTGCTCCCAACACCAACAAGTCTGACTACATTGTGGGGAGTGACGCATAAATGGTTTGTGTGCCTACCAATTAGCCAAACTTCTAGCTTCAAGGTGATACCCGTAGCTTTAAAACTTCAGCGGTAGTCAAGAAATGACCCAAAGAGCCAACAACATAATGTCACTAAAACAAAGTTGTGACAAGCATCTTACAAGGTTCGTAAGAAAATTCATGGAAGCCACTCGATGAGTGGATGATTCAAATTCAAAGGTCTGGTGGTGGCTTTTAAATTTACATTGCAAGCATCTGGATTCTTGCACTCATTATAAAGGAGTCCCCCTATGGGACTATACTAAGATGCCAGAAAGAGCAAGTCAATATGCTACAACAGACAATGTCTTCAAACCTAAAACATCATATGCACGGCCTCAAAGACTAAAAGAGCCTCGACGATCACGACACAATGTGTGCCCCTAGAGCTTTGGACGGAGCATGTCTAAGAGGATTGAGGTCTGTCATTGATTGCCTAATTGTCAAAAATTCTTTTGGAGACCGAAGAGATAAGGTTAAATTGAGCCACAGTAGATCAAGTCTATGGCACATAAGAATGATTATAGCATAAACAAAAAAAAAAGAATGATTATAGCATGTTTTTTCTTTTTCACAATAAGCACAAGCTTAGATGACTGCATCCACATAAGACACACAGTTGAAAAGTTGATCAAACAAAGGTATTTATGGTGTTTTCTTAAAAAACCATAGACTGAGCTAAAGACACCCTAAAGGGGAATCATAAAGAAATGATACAAGACCTTAAGGAAAAAGTAGCATCGTATGGAAATGATATAATACCTCAAGGAAGCGACAAAAAAGTCTAAAGACCCTTGGACCAAGATGAAGATGCCTCCAAAAGGTGTATATAGAAATAATACAAAATCTCGGGGAAATGGCAAAGAGATCTAAGGACCCTCAAACTAACCTGATGACTCTTTAAAATGGTGTCATATAAAAATGACATAAAACCTTAGCTAAACAACCTAGAGATCTGAAGGTCCGCAAATTGAGCTAAAGACCTTTCTAAGAGGCATCATAGAAATGAAAAATAAGACCAAGAAGCAAGCGAGTGGTTTAAGAACTCTCGGACAAAGCTGAAGACCCTCAAAGATGCTTCGTATAAAAATGACCTCGAGAAAGAAGCTGAGATGTCCAAGGACCCATGAACCAACCTAAAGACACCTTAAAGAGGCATCATATAAATTGACATAAGATATGAGAGAGCATCCATTATATAAAAATGATATAAAACCTTGGGGAAGTGACCAAGAGGTCCAAAGATCCTTGAATCGAATAAAACATCTCCTAAAGATGCATCATATAAAAATTACATAAGACCTTAGAGAAGCAATTGAGAAGTACAATGACTCTCGAACCAAGCCAAAGACACGTAGAAATGACATAAGGCTTTATGGAAACAACCAAGAGGTCCAAGCATCCAAACTTAAGATTCCCAGGGTGGCGTCATGTAAAAATGACATGAGACTTTGAGGAAGTGGCCGAGAGATCCAAACCTTGATCTAAGCTAAAGACCCCCAAAGAGTCATTATATAGAAATAGAAAAAGATTTTAGAGAAGCGGCCAAGAGGTCCAAGGACTCTCAAACCGAGTTAAAGATTCCCCCAAAGAAGTGTCATAAAGAAATAACATAAGACCTTGAGGAAGAGACCAAGAGGTGTAAGCACCCTCTAACCAAGCCAAAAACGCCCCAAAGGAGTATCATACCGAAATGACATAAAACCTCAAAGAAGCGACCATAAGATCTAATGATGCTCAAATTAGAGTGAAGCACTTATAAAGTATGCCAATTATCTACATGGGACCAAGGCATGTAAGAGTTTGAGTAAAAAAGAGAGAGGTCGCTATGACACATAAGTGGAGAAAGAGTCCTTAAATTCTATTCGTACAACTTTGTACATACAAGAATAAAGTAACTTCCAACAACAATAATCACCATTGCTTTAAAAGTTAAGTATCGAGTGATACTTAGTCTGTGTAGGTGCTAAATGCTCTACATTAGTGATACACCAAAAGTATATCCACCCTTAATTTTTGAAAAGCATGAATATTCTACTAGGAATCAATGCATATGGGATGATTCCCAAAGCATCAACAATTCATCCAAAGGAATTAGCTGAGTAATATGAGACCAAGTTCTTCTATGAATTTCCCATGATGGGAAGGACTCTCCAAACTTGGAAACGAGATTGGGGAAGTTGCCCCCTCCATAGGAGAGTTGCCCCCACAACATTGAACCGGAAGGCATCCAAATCACAAAGAAAAAGGGTAAGGGAAGATTTTATAGGCAAGAGGCCTAAACCCAAGCAACACCACAATGGATCAAAAGAATGTAGAAAATGCAAAATTGGAAACATATAAAAAACTTTAAGGAATAAAAGGGTTTATCGAGCATGATGTCTGAGTTCCAAATAAATATCTAAGAAGCACTAAGGCAAGAAGTCAACAAGAATATAAATCACCCAACAAAGCCAAACCATGTCATATTCATACTTTTTTGGTTGAGCTTGCCTCCTAATCGTTCTTTTGTTGTAACTCAAGAATTTAGCCTTCTCTGTGGGAGCCACGTCCTAGGTGCCATCAAAATAAATACTAGCCTTCAGCGTATTGTGGTAGGTCAAAGGGTTCTCAAACTTAAGCTCAAAGTGACGCTTGATAACACAATCCTGGAAGGTCAAATATCTAAATGTGAAAGAGTCATGTGAGATTTGTGGCCAACCTCACACAAAAGTAGCTTAAATCTTTATTCTCCTACAAGGGCTTCTCAACTTTCAAAGGTGCTTAGCATATAGTTCGTCCAGGTAGCAAGATCATCAATTATTTTATTTTTTGCTTCCAAGTTCACTTGTAAGCCCTCAATTTCCTACTGAAGCTTAGCAACTCTAGTTTTCTCCTACTCAAGCTCTATCTCCAAGTCTTGGCGAGCAACCTTCAGAATGGTTCTCACTGGTGAACTTTTGGTTCTTCTGGGTCAAGCTAAAAAGATTTGCCTTAAGCTCACCTTCATTTTTTTCTCTTTAGGTTTCATCGAGTTTTGAGCTCCTTCCCAATTAGAGGGGAAAATTGGCTCTTCAGGTTCCTAAAGATGATTGACTTGAGAACTTAGCACAGTTTGACATAAGCCAAGTCAATGGACGGAGGCTTCTTATCCTCATCCTTTGAAATGTTTAAATAGGCCCGCCAACATCAAAGCCTTAGGAGTCACCTTGATGATGTTTTTTACTTCTTCAAATCAGGGAGCAAGTATGCAATAGGCTGCAATCTAGCCTCTTTATGCCCCTTTGCTCCTAGAATCCAACAGTCTCAACTGCAAACACCTCGACCTCAATAGACAAACGATTGACACCCAACGCTCACAATGTTCATAAGAATTAGTGCCTCTAGCAACACACATAAAAGGATTTGAAGCATCAAATGTGCCACTAGCGCCCAAGAGGCTAGCACTGCCTGTGCGAGGCCCCTAATCTAGGCATTGGGGCACATCTTCCTTCTTTCCTAAGGGAGTGAAAATCTAAAATTGGGGCTAATAATTGTGCTCCTACCTCCTCGGCAATGTTTGTACCGCCTAAGAATTTCAAAAAAATCCATTCCTAGAAAACAAAATATTAGCATGTTAACCACCTTAGGTATATATGGGGGTTATACCACAAAAGAGGGGAACACACCTATAGGCTTTGGATAGCCCAATTCTACCAATCTCCTTGGACATAACCTTAAGAAGATTGGACACAACGATAACACTCTACAAATCTATTGCCTCTTTTGTCTCTTTGGATGTTAAGGACACGAGTTCCTAACGAAAGACAAATAGGTTCAACAAATCGGAATAGGTGACCTAGGGTAGCACACAAAGAAACCTACCTCTTCCACCACTTGTTAGAGGTAGAAATGAAGTAGAGCTTCCACCCGAAAGATATGTAGTAGATTTCCTTGTCAAAGCACACCCAATAGGCTTCTTGAAAAATCACTTTAATTCCCATCTCGTGTGACCCAATCAGTATATGGTTAGGTGCTTCCATGAGTTTGAAGAAATTTGCTCAACCCATAGACTCACAGTTAAACCAATAAAGGCGGGAAAGAAAAATGGATGTTAGGCAGTAGCCAGAAAGAAGATAAACATTCCGCTGAAAGATCAAAATGCTTGGTCAGATTTCTATGGAACTGAGCAAATGAAGTTATCTAGCACACTATAGGACCATTTGAGCATGGTAAGCTTATAAAGGCATAGTAGAGAGCACCACAGACCTCCTCTCATCACGCTTATACTCCTTAGCTAGCAACTTCATTGTTTAATGGGACTTAAACTAAGGTTGACTGAGCAAGACAAGTGCGGCGAGACATTGGGAAGAGAGTTAGGATAGGCTAAAATGGAACCAAATTAAGGGCGACACTAGAATAACCAAGAGCTTGACAAGAATTCTCGAGGAACCGATAACAACTTCAAGAAAGCAAGTTGCACAACCAAAGAACTTAGCAACCTAATATTGCGAAAGAGAAACAAAGGCAAGCTAAGGAAGACCAAGCGAGAATGAAGAGTCGAGAAGATAGAATTTCCTACTCCATAGTGGAAGCCTTTTATATCCCAACAGTGTCGTAAAATGGAAGCCAATGAGAGGGAAGAACAAGTGATGCACTGCCTAGGCATTTCAACAAGAGGTGGACCAGCGAAATCAGTAAGAATTTTTTTGCATAAAACCCCCTATCATAATGGACCTTGATATGTGGGGACTAACCGATGCAGGGTGACTCCACCCTCATGATCACTCATATGGCCTACTAAGATCCTGTTTAACCACTTGAACGCAAAACAAACAATGTTTTTTAACATTCCACCACATCACAAATCCAAAGTATAAAAACACAAACCTTTGTAGGTGCTAAGGTTTAAAATCTCGAGCTATATCGAAGTTTCAATCTTTGACTAGAACAATACTGTGTTGATATCGTGCATATATTCTAATGCATGGTGTCAGTGGTATATTGGAGGTTGAAGGAGGAAGGAGATGCAGCAAAAGAATGAGACATTGTCTGTGCCAAGTAGTATCAAGTTTTGATAATTTATCGGAATGATGTGTTTCAACAGTTTTGTCCGACACTGTATGAAATTTTAAACCATGGTTAGTTATTACACCCCAAAGCATGTAGTATTGTATGTGGTTTCGATATCTAAATTGAGTTTAAATTAGGAAATATATATGATCTCCTATGTGTATCAAGTATGCAAATACAAGAAACTTGATAAGTATTGCAGGTGCATTTGGTGGAAATACAAAAAGGTTGGTGAGGACTAAATACTTCGGATACTTGGTAATAATATAAGAATAGGAATTATATGTAAGAATTTTGGATGTGGTACTCTATAAGCATAGTCAAAATAATTAGCGCACTTCATATTTTCAAAAGGTATTAATTTTTTTTTAATGAATTTTGAGATAATAAAATTCACACACATGTCATTTCTCAGTTTTAAAGATCTACTTAGTCCACTAAGGGAATTTGCAGTTGTATAGAGATTGAAATAATTAGCTTTATCTTGGAGTTTAGCAACTCAGCCTTTGATCTATCCCTAAAAAGAGATAATTGTAATGTTTGTACATAAATGGAGAAGTAGTTGTTTATTAAAATATTTTCTGGGAAGCTATTCATGCTACATGTCAAGAAGTACATTCTAAATATGTTGCTTCGACTTTGACACAAGTATTCAACATGTGTGGATCCAAGTAAGGTGCCTTTTTTTTCCAATTTCTTTTACATGAAAATAATGAGGGTAACTTGAGTTGTGTGATCAACCACATGTTATTCATCTAGGCAACCCCAAATATTTAGAACTTACACTGCTTGCCAACTACAGGTGATCTATGGAGTCAATTATCGAGGGGCATTGGAGCTCAAAGTGTCGGTGTCTAACAAGGATAAAAGGGGGTAGAAATCCAAGAGAGCATAAATGAAACTAATTCAAAATTCCTAATTTATGTTATATCCATGCATATAAATAGCCAGAATATGTTTGATTGATTCAACCTCTCTCTCAAATTATAGTTGTAATAGAGGGAAATATAAACATCGGAAATTTAAAAAAAAAGGTTAAATAGTCACCTAATTCATGGCACCATAGTACCTGCTTATATCATTTCATTCTAAAAGTACTAACAAGAAATTCTCTGCAAAAAGTCAAAAAAATATTGACTGTACAAGTTCTTAAAACTAACCTAAGGCTTGCCTATATATGATATTGCAATTCTCTAATTGATTAAGCAAGTCCCCTAAAACTGATGGAACTTATTGAATATCCATTAAGCTTCTCAAAATATATAATAGACTAAATTGTTGTCTCTAAAGGTACTCATTGAAACTAAACCTGAATGAATTACAGATTTAATAGTGACTGATCAGTTGGCCAATCACAACAGCAAGTTAAAATTAACTTTGAAGGATATGAAGATCGAAACCATAGATTAAGAAATCTTGTTGTTTCCTTGGATTGTGGGTAATGAATACAAATGCATTTTAACCCCCCAAAAGACTTAAGCCAGTTAAGCACTGTGTTTAGAGAAGTATAACCCAACTAGACGAGAGATCTTAGTCTCCATTTTGCTTATAAAAAGACCAAAGAATAAGCATGGTAAAATAAGTAACATTGACAAAGGCATTGCCTATCCCATATAGGAACCAAAACGTAATGTATTCACTATTTCACTTATAAAATCCTTACCTACTAACTTTGGCTACCTCTCTCATGAACTTGAAGTTGTTAAAAGAAAGACAATAACAAACCAAAGATCAAGACAGTCCACAAAACAACCTAAAATGAATCAACTAATACAACATCCAGACTTGAAACAACATATGACAATAACCTACACTAAGATCATGCAAAATTTAGATTAATTGAACTTCTGTAACATAAAATGACTTCCTTTATATGTACTTACATAAGATAATCTTTCATCTCTTGATGTTGTCATGTATCAGCCAATTTGTTAAATCTAATTGTAGAATCTAAAACTACTCCTTTATCAAGATACCACTACAAGTTCTTAGAAAAGTATTACTCTATCCACGGTAAAGCTATAGTATTTCAGTAGTTCCTATTCTATAAAGTATTTGATGCAAAGACAGGATTTATTCAAAAGCAGCTTTACAAAAAATATTGATTTGGAAGCAGCAGTCTAGTGGAACGTATAAAAAGACAAACACAATTAAATGCCTAGTTTTACAAATTCACTGTCATATAATATCCTTCTAGTACCATTCTTTGTTGATAAACAAATTATTTTCCCATTTGATACAAGCAAAAAGGAAATGAGTAGAAGCCTGCAAAAATTACCTTCCAATGACCTACATTTAGGAGAACACAAACAGCCATAATTAGTAGAAGCAAGAATTCTAAGAAGAAAAATCACCTGGAAGGATCGGCATGATATGCTAGCCAAGGCTCCACAGTCGATGCTCCAAATGTATCCACAATCTGAGCCTTTCTTAACTCTCCAGCTCCTCCTCCCTTCGCAGTCCCCATAGACATTCTGCACTCGGCCAGCTTCGCCTGCTTCCCTAACCAATGCAGCACCTTCAATCCATCCTCGAATGCTGCAGGATAGCGACTCTCTGGTGCCAGCCTATACCCGACCGCAATTACGATGGCGTCGCACAGCTTCGCAATCCGCCTACAGAAGAAATCGTTTGCATTCGACGTATTGCTCCCGGCGATGAACCCGCCTCCGTGAAACTGGATAATGACTGGCAATCTCTTCGACCTACCCACCCGATGACGCGCGTCGACGACGGAGGGGAGGTATCCGCGATAGTTGGTACCGTCGGAAGCAGCGTCTCCTTTATCGTGCGCGGATCCGGGGCCACCAAAGCTGCGGCGGCGGATGCGGTCGGGAGAGGGAGCAGCGACGGCGGCGCCGCCGTAGCTGTTGCGGCGATCGATATCGGCGGTCCGTCGTGCGGACACAACGGTGCGGAGGAGCACAGGGTCCGGGAGGAAGATGCGGACGGCCAACGAGGTGAGGGGATCGATGTGGATGTCCTTGGTGGCGACACCATCGGCGCCGAACGAGGGATTCACCGGCGCCGTAGACTCCTCCGGCCGGGACGTGACACCGAATCCGTTATCATCCGACGACGCGCCGCCTTCCTCCGCCTGCAAGCGGATCTGCAGCTTGTGCTTCAGCAGGAGCTTGAAGAAGACGCTGTAGAGCTTGACGGACACGCTCGGCATCTCACAATGTCCCCTCCCGACGGATCTCAGAGCTGAACTGTAGCCCTAAACCTGATGCCTCTCTTCAGACCGAACGCATTCGGCTCCAGCTGTAGCGATGGAGGTAGAGCAAAGGGCATCGCATTGGACGATAGAAGAGAAGAGCCGAGGCGAGAAAGAGGACAAAGGAAAGCAGAAAGCAAGGCGAAACCGGTGTCTGAATTCGTGTCTTCAGTCGTCTCCAATCGGCAAGTGTAATGCGAGCTTGCAATTTGCTTTCGTTACAAAATATGGAGGTGCGAAATGAAAAAATTAGCAAACTTCGAATCGACGTGAAAGGGACGTTTTTGCTAAATTTTAGGATTTAGGTGGTAAATCGAAGAGGAAGTAATAATGTGTGAGATTACTGGAGTATTCATACAGAGATCACGTGCGAAGCCATCACGAAGGCGGCAATCGCATGTGAATATCACGTGCAAATTCTGATAGGTGGACCCACACGATCATAGCGTATTCTGGTTTTCTAGATTTGGTTTTTTGACGAGTTGAAATCGGCAAGGATTCAAGTCGTGGCTATAATAAATAATCCTTTCACTTAGGGAGCCTTTTAATATTTAATTTATCTCTTTTCATCTCATTCCATAGTGATGATGGGCGTTTATAGTGAGTGTTGTCATGTTTTTTTGCATCAGTGAGTATGATTTGCTAATCTGAATTAAAGTATGTAGACATGGCTTGCTAATCTAGAATGGAGTTGATATCTAGGGAGTTTGGATCGATGAGATTATTCTTAGAGTACTCAAGGGTGGGGAGCCCAGATTAAGGAAAAGCTTGAGTGGACTTGAAGGCAAGAGACTCGGAACAAAGGGAAGCTCAAAGTACTTTAAGACGAACAATCTAGATCAAGGAAGATTTTGATAAACCGAAGGGCAAGAGGCCTAGATTGAGATGATACTTAGAATACTTGAGAACACGGAGCCTAAATTAAGTTGAGGAAATACTCAAAATATATATGTGAGGATAGAATTTGAAAAGTCTTTATGAGATATCTAGTTGATTAGTGAATGATAAATTTATTATAATAGGACAGAGGTTAATTCCTGATAAATACATATTCTCAGAGAAAAAACTCCTCTCACCCTTTCGGCACTTGACAATCGATTACAAACTAATTCCGTGATTTATTTTTTTTTCACATAATTTGAAAACGAACTACGAAGGATTAAATAGAATAAGAGCTTAATTAATGACTTAAGGGCAAGAGGCCTAGATTGAAGGGATGTTTGGAATATTTGAGAATGGGAATCCGAATTGAGAAAGAGCTTGATGAACTTAAGGGTGGGTGACTCAGATTGAAAACATGTTTGGACGACTCAAGAGGAGGGATCTTCGATTGAGAATTAGGACATGAAGTCCTGAAGACATTGAGCCTTTCTATTGTGATTATTTGTCTTTGTTTTTAATAATGAATCACTTAATATTGAATCTCAATGATTAATTTAGTTTTACGAAAAAATTTCATCGACCATCAAGATAAATCAGGAAGTGTTCACGATGGACAGCCCAGAAGTCTAGCATTCCGTGATTGCACGTCTCATTTGAAGAAAAATTTCTTATAAATACATCGTATCTAGGCATAAATCGTGAATGTCTGAATAACAACTTGATATCCTTCTATTATATCATAGCCTCGGGTTCATCTTTATTTTTGAGCATGTAAAATGTATAGATGTGCACTGATTGCCAAAGTAGTAAATAATTAAGCTACATAGGGTTTGGTTGTTGAAGCCTTGCAACTTTGGGATGTAATCTAGTCATGCTTGCTAGCTAACTCGAGTTTTGACGAGCTTATAAATATTATTATAATTGAAAATAAGGGGCTACCCAAGCATTTTAGTTGCCTGAAAATAGAGCTTCCAATCAATTGACTAGAAATTCTTTTTTCAACAAATTAAATAATTTGTATTGAGATGCTATCATTCAAATTATGTACAATCAGTCAATTGAGGGCTAAAATTTAGTCAATTAAAGAGTTGTGAATCATTTTTGGAACAAAGGGTATATAAGCTCTTAGAGGGCTTATAAGCACCCAAAACTCATGAAAAATACTCCAATTTGTTGTTCCAAAGCAAACCAAGAGCATCTCAAAGTTTGTGGTTTGTAATGGTATCAAAGTTTGTAGCTCCAAAATTAGAACAAATAAGCTAGAATTACATTCAATACAAATCTATAATTACTATGAAGTGATGATTGATTCACTTGATCGAATGTCTTACTAACTAAATCAATCCACACTTATGATATTAGTTCCACCAATGAATGCTCTAGAGCAATATGTCAAACTCTAATGGTTGTTAGCTCCTTCAAATTTCATAATATGTGAAACATAGAAATAATTAATACAATTCATCAACACCTTCGCCTAGCAAAGAAGCCTTCAACAATTTTAGTAAACATTCTTTATAGTTATGTTCCACAACTCATAACACTTTCCCAACAAACAAGGTTTACAATAATTATAGTAGATCAGCTTTAGTTATGCTTCACAACTCATCAAGATGTGAATAGTAGTGGGGAGTGATCAAATAAACAAATGCAACTTGTTTGCTTGAACAATTTAGGCATTTTGATGATGCATTTAGAGTGTAAGTTGAAATTGCCACTAACCAACTAAGTCACTTGAGACAACCCTCCAAGGAAGTGGAGCTCGGTAAAGAAATTGTCTCGATCTACATAAGAATTTGAGTCATCATATGAAATTTGTATTCGATACTTCTTAACAAGCAAATTTCTTGTGTCTACAACGAGCAAATGCTTTGAGATTGACTAGAATTTCATTTAATGAAGTTACTTTTGTGTATCCTAAGCCATCTCAAATAGCATAGGTGGACATTTAAACGAGTCTAACTAAGAGAAGGATTGATAAAGATGAAGAAAGCTCTCTTTGCGCCATACAAAAAATGACCTAAATATCCTCTAAGATAAGTTAAGAGCATCCACATCAGATAGTCTAAATAAAAATTTTACCTTAAATTTTATATTTTACTTAAAAAAGATCCTTGCATCAATTATCTTATCCATTCCATAAATTTAAATTTAATGAACAGTAAAATCTCATCCTTAAACATTAAATATTATTTTCATTCATGTTTACATTAAATATTATTTCCATCATTAACATAGATAATATTAAATAATTATAGAAGAGAGAAAAATAAAGAACATTAATCTTTTAAATAAAATAGTTTTTTTATTCTAAATTTTAAATTTTGTTTAGAGATATGTTTTAAGGGAGATTCCTCTTAAAAGGACATTAATCTCTTAAATTGAGTCTAAAAGCACTAATGAAGCATTAACCTATTTGGATATGATATTATCCATGCAAAAGGAGCTATTGGTGTATGGTTTCAAAAAGAAAAACTAGAAGTTAGTACGAGACTCTCTACTTAATTTCTTTGCAATTTTAATAGAGGAACAATTGGTCATACATTATTTATTAAAATCCCAAAAGGAATATTTTTGTAAATATAGTATTCGAATCAACTAAAGAGGGAATTTAAGATGAACCTTCTATGTGAACTTCAACTTTTACTTGGAAAAAAACTTCAAATCGATCAAATAAAGTGCACAAAGAAATTCAACAAGAAGTTCAGGATGGAAAGAGTAAAAGAAATTTCGACAACTATAGACATAAATACAAAATCAGACAATGTGACTAAACTTGTAGAATTCAAGTTAAAAAGTAGTCAATTTATCACATATCATCCCTTTTTAAACACCTTTTGCTACACAACCAAATAATACACCCCAAGAGAAACCAAAACAGAAGAACAGCTCTATCACTCATGCCATGCAACTGAGGCACAGACACCCTGCCCAAAAATTCTTCAGCAAATTCCTCTGCAAAAACAACCCAATAGAATAAGAAAAGAAAAGAAAAATATATTTGTATACAAATTAAATAAAACATAAACAATATTTCTAATCTGCAAGTAAAGAAACAATTCAGTTGCCTTCTTTGGTATTTGACAGAGGAGCTCAGGAGGTATCTTGTAAAGGTCATCATCTACAGCTCTTGGCTTCTTCTTCTTCTCCTCCTTCTCCTTCTTCCTCTCCTGCAACAAAGCAAATCACCTTAAAACAAGAAAAATGGTGGAAGAGTAATTCACTGATCGATCAATTAATTACTGACCTGAGGCTGATGTTTGTAGGCTCTGAGCACCTCGAAGAGCTCCTCGCCATCTTCCACAAAGAAATGAGCTTGCACAAACCCATCGACATGTTTCTCTTCATAGAAATTCCAGCTGCCAAAGGATGGAACCTTGTACGGCCCCTTCATCACATCCTACAGAAACATATACACACAAAGATTTAGTTTATAAATCCTTTACAAAATCAGTAACGCTAGCTTCTTGAAAATTTTCCCTGGTTGTTGTACATACCTCCATTTTGATGCTTTCTTTGACTGCAAAAGGGAGACAAAGTGGTAGTCTGAGGCTTGATGGGTGTGGTGGCCTTTTTAATGGGACTAAAGTTGGAGGTTTGGGTACTTTGAGGTAGCTAGCTAGGGCACCCAACCCCCATGGCCATGGGAGGTAATTAAGCTTTCTCAGAGCCATGCATGCTGATAAAGTTGAAGCTTTCATGATGCTGTGCCATGCAAGGGGCTCTTTTTAGGCTTTTGTTGTGCAGCAGGAGCATGTGTTGCTGCTTTTGTTGTGCAGCAGGCCAGGGCAGTCATGGATGTTCCTAAACATGCAGCCTGGAGAATACAAAAGAAAATTCACAAGAAAGAAAAGAGAAAGAAAAGAAAGCATTTGGAATGTAGACCTTTCTCTTTGGAAATAAGAAGTTTTTGTGTTTTTTGTTTTTACATTTCACTACAAGAAAATCAACTTTTAGCGACGACTTTAGCGACGGAATATAATTTCCGTCGCTAATCGTTAAATATTAGCGACGGAATATAATTTCTGTCGCAAATTAGCGACG
>JBBUKS010490069.1:0-15426 GCA_038050645.1 Hedychium gardnerianum
TCGCTTCAAAGGTATACACTCTAACATGTAGATCTAGTGTAGATCTAGAAGAAAACTTAGTATATGTAAATATTTTTTCTTCGCACGGATCTGGTGGCAAAGGATCTAGGGCTTTCCGGTGCGCATTTGTGTGTTTAGCGCCCTAGAATTCCTTACATAAATCTTGGCTAAAAATACCAACATAAATCAATCAACTAAGTGCTCATTTTTAGTACAATACTAACTAGAATCATGCACTTAACCTGACTGACTTGGTAACAATCTACTATCTTTTGATAGTCAGATAATAGCGAAGTCAGACATTTAAATAAAAACTATTTCATACATGAGTTA
Organism: Hedychium gardnerianum; assembly: GCA_038050645.1. Lineage (NCBI taxonomy): Eukaryota > Viridiplantae > Streptophyta > Magnoliopsida > Zingiberales > Zingiberaceae > Hedychium > Hedychium gardnerianum. Next base: position 334 of record JBBUKS010490069.1, read on the forward strand.
TTTTTTTTAATATTAATGTAAAATATGCTTGGACAATAAGAACTTTGCTCTTTTATAAGCATTTTTTTCTTTTCATTATTTGCCTATTTTTAATATTAAAGTAAAACATGCTTGGACAATAAGAACATTAATCTTTTCAAGCATTTTTATCATTTTTTTCTTTACTACTTGCTAGAAAATACATGAATAATATTTTTCACTTTCAAAATTACATTTAAACAAATTTTGGCTCTTGGAAAATATTTTTGAAATCTTTATACTTGGAAAATATTTTTTCTAAAAAATACTTGAAAAATATTTTTAAAAAAAAACTTGTATTCTTGAAAATATGTTTATAAATTCTATATTTGAAAAATACATGAAACATATTTTAAAAAATGCTATTTGAAAATTTTTCTTTGAAAATACTTGTACATATTTTTGAAAAATTGTAAATCCATGTTTGAAAATGCTTGAAAATTATTTCTCAAATTTTCAATTAGAAAAATACTTGCAACATTTTTTTTTTGAAAAACACTTAAAAATATTTCTGAAAGCATTTCTATCTAAAAAATACTTATTTTTTGAACAAATATTTTTGCAAATCTGATTGTAAAATACTCTTGAAAATATATTAAACTCCATATTCTTTTGATATATGCCAAAGGGGGAGAGAGGAGAATGAGTAAAAGTTAAAGAAAAATTCTGAAATTCTTTTAAAACCTAAAAATCTTAACTTTAGGGGGAGAGTAACAATTAAGGGGGAGCAACCTACTTTATTTTTACTTATAAATCTTTTCTTTGGTTGTCTCGTTATTTAAAGGTGTTTATAATTTTACTTAACTTTGAACTAGGTTGCCATAAATAAAAAAAGGGGAGATTGTTGGTGCTGGAAGATAAAAATGATTTATTGGTTGATTTTGATTTATATCTGAGTCCAGACTTATTATACACAACTCTTTGGAATCCAAGTATCATATCTAGGTACTTTGATCCTGAGGTAAACTTTTCCAACTGTCCCTTGAGTTCATTAACTTGACCTTTCAAAATGGAATTCTCTTTCTCAAGTTTTACAACTTCAGTTGAGTTTTCATCTTGAAGTTGGTTTGTTAATGAATTCGAGGTTAGTTGTTCCTTAAGGGTTTTATTTTCCTCAAGGAGCAGTTTAGCTTGTTCCTCAAATTTAGTTAATTTTTTATTTAGACATGCAATAATTTTAAAAAACTTAGTAGTATAATTAAGTTTTACCTTGCTGGTTTCTTCGAATATATATAAAAGTTATATATATATATATATATATATATAAATTGAGATATATATATAAATATACTTGGAGAAGTATAGAAACAATTATTGAATTGTATTATTTTCTTTCTCCTCCTCTCTTCCCTTTTTGTTGCCGAAAACCACAAGGAAGAAGGCTTTTCTTCCTTTGTGCTTCCTTCTCTTGGATCGCATCTCCTCCGCGCTTGGCTAGTATCGATTGGAGGCGAGACTTGTTCAAGGAGTTGTCTTGAAGAGCTCGGCGTAGATACGAATAGAGGCGAGGTTCGACAACGTCACTCTAGTTGATGCTCTTTCTTTACACATCATCCGTAAGGTATACCTAGAGTAAATGTTATTCTTAAAAGTTTTATTTTATTGATCATGTCTGCATGAGATGTATCTTTATATGCTTGTGGTGTATGTGATGTAATAATTAGTTTTTGTTATTACTGTTTAATATCTTCCGCTATGCATATTTCGAGAAACATGTTAAGCACACACCCCATCGAGCTACCCAACATCATTCACATACACATTTCATCAAACATGTATAAACATAACACATATAGCATAAGAGGTAACATCTCATAGAATTAGAAAATTGACATATCCATAGTTCATACATCATCAATTATATCATAGATACTCCCTAACCCTAGAATGCAAGAGATCTACTCCATAAACAAGGAAAGAAAGCACAAAGACATGTAAAGAAACATTCTAGCCCTAATCTAGAGAGAAGATGGAAGAAATGCTTAGCCAGTTGTCATCTTGGTCTTCGAAAGTGCTCTCCTTGCTCAGATGATGGATGGATCAAAGAAAACATCCTCGAATTGCCGGTGAAATCTTTGGAAAATGAAGTGGTGATGGATCTTGTGTTCTCCCTAGAAGGGAAGAAAAACCCCCTTAAGAAAGGGGTAAAATCTCCTTTTATAGGCATGGGGTACGACCCCTGTTTTTCTTGCACACGGTCGTGCCTGAGAGGCACGACCTGAGGTTGAGGTTGACTTGTTTGGTGGTATGGTCATGCCTGTGAGGAACGACCCAATGTTGAGGAGGCACTGTTGGCTAGATACGGCCGTGTCTGGGACACACAACCGTGCATGGAGTTTTCCCAAGAATGGCACAGGACCGTGGAGACACACGACCATGCATGGGCTTTCTTCAAAAGTGTCACATGGCCATGTCACATGGCCATGTCTGAGACACACGACTATGGTTAAAGCTTCTCCTGTTGCTGAGACATGGTTGTGCCTAGGGGCACGACCAGTGCCTTGGTTGTGCCTGGGAGGCATGACTAGGTGTCTTGGCCCTGGCTGCTCTGCTTTCTGTTTTGCTCTCCATTTAAGTTTCGTTTTGCTCCGAAATGCATCCTGTCAATGAAAATAAAAAAAAGTAGACCTCCGAACGATGTGGAGTAAAAAGCATGATAACATAATAAAATGAGGTACGATAATGTAGATCATGTCAATGAAATGTAAGTAGATGTGCAATATAAAATGTCTAAAAATATATATAATCTATACACATCACATTCATTAGCTTTGTCTTAGAATGTGATCACTCCAAAGTAGGCCCTTGAGCCTCACCACATACTAGAAGACAATTTAAGAAATGTTCGTTTAGTTGACCCAAAGTTAAATCTGAATGTAACCTAAGGTCAAATTCTCTTCCCAAATCATCAAAAAATAATCAAGTAAAATTGAAAAATTATCTCACAAAACCCATAAGATTAACATGTTTTGATAACTTAGAATGAATGAGATGTAAATTTAATAATGTTATCAACATATTTTTTGTTAAAATTTGATAGAGTAGGATTTTCATCTCTATTAATTATACATTATTACTTATATGATATCATTGAACTAGCCTAGGCTCTATCGAAGAATGCATGCACACTACAGGAAAAAAAAGAGTTTGTTGACAAATCAAAATGGATGGTAATCCTATTATTTTGGCCGATAACATGGATTACCGACTAAAAATTTTGCCTGGACTTGCTTGGTAATCCATTGTCAGTAAATTTTATTCCTCGACCATTATTTTGGCTGATCTTTTTAAAAAATATTACCAGCCAAATAAAATGTTTAGTATACCTTTTTAAAAATAATGACTAAATATATATTTGGCTGGTAATTTTTTAAAAAATTTACCAGCCAAATATATATTTGACTGGTAACTTTTTAAAATAAATGGCTAGTAGATTTCTAAAAATACCGATATATTTGGTCATTCATTTTTAAAAAAAATTTACCAGCCAATATATATTAGGTTAGTATTTTTAATTGTGTTACCAACCAAAATACATTTAGTTGCTATTTTTTTTTAAAAAATATTGAATCATTTTTATCAAGTTATCAATCATTTCTACACAATAATAATCAATAAATTTCAAAAAACTAGTTAAATAACTGATAAAAAAAAATTGAATATTACATCGAGTAGTAAATTAACCAAAAATGAAAAAAGAAAGTAAATGTCAAATAACTAGAAAAAGAGTGCTATAATAAAATATCCAAGGAGTGTATCAAGAAGTATTTAGACTTTCTTCTTATTCGTGGATAGAAGTCAGCTCAGACTATTGAGTAATCCTCTAGGTTGGTGTCACTTAAGAAGCAATTGCAATATTTGGGCCTATGACTCTTACATCATCTTCATTTCATGCTTTAGTTCAGATATCTATGCCTCTTGTGCAAAAATTATCCCTCGCATAGTATCCATCTCTACTTGTGTACTAGATGATGTAGGAGTAGCAGATGTTAAGTCTTGTATGTCTTTGGTGGTGATTTGAGTCACAATCCTAATCCACGAACATAACCAGACTTGCGACCAAGTACATCCTTATGACATTCAAATGCTAGATTCTTGTGCCAAAAGTTGATGCGCTTCACCCTAGGCATCCCTCCATGCTTTAAATGCTAGATTTTGAAATCATCTAAGGTGGGTGAAGAAGTATCATCATTTGTTGTTCTCTCCAAAAGCAAGACTTTAGTTAGTAAAAAAATTACACATTACTGGCCCAATAGATTTGGCTAATAAAAAATTAAATATTATCATCCAAATCTAACAAAATTAAATATTACTTGCCAAATCTAACTTTGTCTAGTAAAAAATTATACATTACCGACCAAATTTAACTTTGGTCAGTAAAAAATTAATATTATTTGACAAGATTCATTTTAACTAGTAATTCTAAATGTTTACCAACCAAATTCATTTTGGATGGAAATAATTCGCCTCTAAACTCATTTTTTCCCATAGTATATAGATATAGACAATTTTTGCATCTCATAAACACTTAGCTTTAAATATTTATGTATTGAGCCACGTAGATGGGCATGAGATGTTAGGTCCAACCCCTGGTTCCAGATGTAGACTAGTGTATCAATATGAACCAAGGGGTATAAATTAAAATTGATCACTATGGTGACTAACTCCAAACTAAACTTAATGATTAACCAATATCATTTGAGTGAAGGAAAAAAAGAGTTCAATATTTTTTTAAGGATAAATTTTTAGATGTGTTATTTTAAAATTATTTTGAAAAACCTTCTTTTATTTTTTGGAAAATCAATTTTTGGTCGACCGAACACATTGGTACAGTCGATCGAATATGGTCAAAACTCATCCTAACACGATCAAAATTTGATCATCATGACTTGATCAGTCGATCGATCCCAAAGGTTCAGTTGACCAATCAACCTCGGAACCATAAAATGGTGACTGAACATTACGCTTTCAGTTGACTGATAGTCTTGAAACCCTACAAAAATTGATTGTTTCAGTCTCGTAAATTGAATGATTGAAATGACATTTAAGTGATTGGTCGACTGAACACGCACTAGAAGAACAACTTCGGGGAGAAGCAGAACCATCACCAAAAGCTTCTCTTCTCCTCTTCCAATGCTTATTTGAAGCTCCCGAAAGCCTCTGAAGCATCAAAATCCCTCAGTAACGACCCTAAAATCTCTCCATTAGTTTAATTTTGTTCTTCTTTACTTATTTTAATAATTACTATAGTCAAAATGCTGAGCTACCCAAGACCAGGTCAGTTCCTCGCAACCCATCCATGACCTTAGATTCCTCACAAAGGAATTGAGACATTCATTTCCAACTGTCTTTAAATATTATAGGGACTAGGTCGGACTAGGTATTTAGACATGCCATTTTTCACTACCTACTGTCCTGATTTGGTTGAAGTCATTAACTATTATGCTTTGTTTAAATTGGTCAATAGCATGCACTATGTCAACCATGTTCTTTGTGCTAAATTCTTTCATAACCTTACCTAAATTGATGAATTTCACTATAAAAGTAGGGTAGCATGCTAGGACTTCTTTTTTGATATTGACATGGTTAGATACTTTCTTGGCACTAGGGTTACTAGTAACCCTTTTTATTGTTTCCTGATCTATCCGCAAACCTTACCTGAACCTTATTCTCATCTTACCTTGGATTCCATATATGTTGATTTCTTTGAAAGTCCTCATCCTAAAGCAATAAACTCAGTTGATCTAAGTCCACAAGATAATGCTTTTTATAAAGTAGTTGTTTGTTGCATCTTACCTTTATCTACTAGGGATCAAGTTGTCATTCGAACCTATCATTTATTCCTCATGTTTACACTTAAAAATCATTTTGATATTGACATAGGTCTATGGGTATTTAAGACTAGCATTCACTATTCCAGATATAGCTCATCCGGAAAGGTTCACATGGCCCATTATCATACCATCACTACATTAGTTGGATCCTATGGAATAAACACTACAATAGGTAGTGTTAAGACTCTATCTAGTCATTTTGATAAAATAGGCATTAGACAATTATCCTTGGCTGGGATAAAAGCGAGTTGCCAAACCTTAGTCTTTAAGGAGCGTCACAAATGTGGTGCACCCAGTGAGCCTGAGGAAGAGGAAGAACACACGATCAAAGAGGCCCCCATGAGTCCACTACTAGAGCTGCCTCCTCCAATTTATACTCAAGCAACTTCTCCAAATTTCACTAAGGCAACCCCTTCAGAGTCAGATGATCCCTATGCTCACTTTCAGTAGAAGTTTCAATAGATCGACAAACGTTTGGACTCGCTCAAGTAGCACATCGTTGGACGTTTTGACATGATACAGCAGCAACAGGAGATGTTCGACTTTCTCCAAGCCTAGAACATCAGCCAGCAGCCCCCTCCATCTTCTGATTAGATCTAGATATTAGATATACATGTTAGATTCTATTAGACTTGATGTTTTACTTGGTAGCTTGACTCTATGGTTTGTTTGGTTGATTTACCTTATGAAATAATCATCTATGAATGCTTAGTATGCATGTTTGCTTCTATCTGATTGTGCAATTATTGTTGAAAACTTTTTGAATTTTTAAAAAATATATTTTCCTTTGAAAATGCCTTTTGGAAATAACCTAGAAAATACTTTGAAAATGCCTTGGAAAATACTTTTAAAATATTTTTGAAAATACTTTGAGATATGTTTTTGGAAATTCCTTGTAAAATATTTTGGAAAATTTAATCATCTAAAAATTTTCTTTGAAAATTATTTTAAAATTTCCCAAATTTTTTGCAATGATCCTTATTTTGATGTGTGTCAAAGAGGGAGAGAAAAATTTAAAGCTTGGGTTGAGAGAAACTCGACTTAAAAATTGAACTTTGGCTTATATTGATTTTAAGCTAAGTTTAAGTTGGGTATTTCAAGATTATTAGATTTTCAACTTAAATGAACTTGTTTACTTGCTACTTTTGATACAGTTTAAGTTGTTAAGATTTCAAGTCTTGAACTAGTTTAACTTAAACTTTAAATATTGTGATTTAAGTTTATGTTAGTTAACCCTTTTTGATTCAAGTCTTGATCGATGTCTTAATCTATGTTTAAGATTGATAGACTTTATGAGTTTCTAATCTAACTTAAACTTAAACTTTAAACTGTTTTGATTTAAGTTTAAGTTTCTAGTTTAAAGCATGATAACATTTATTAGAGAAGGTATATTTTCTCTAACTTTAAACTATGTTGCCAAACATAAAATGGGGGAGATTGTTGGTGCAGATAGCACCGATAATTGAACTTGTATTTTGATATCTAGCAAGGGTTTAAAGTTAGACATTATATATTTGACATGAGTATTAAGTGTTGGGGTTGTAAGGTTGCAAACAAAATCTTACATTGAAAACATATGGGAAAGATCATAGGCTTATAAGAGAAAGATATCTCCATTGGTATGAGGCCTTTTGGGTAGAGCCCAAAAATAAAACCATGAGGGCTTAGGCTCAAAGTGGACAATATCATACCATTGTAGAGATATCTAAATTCCTTCAGACCTAACAATTGGTATCAGAGCCATGGTCCAGATCGAATTTCATATGGGGTGGCCTTGAACAAAGTTGAGGGAAGGCCCGGAGCAGGTCAAGAATGATTGGATGCTTGAGGGGAGGCCCGGAGCAGGTTAAGAATGACTGGATGCTTGCAAGGAGACCGGGAGCAGGTCAAGAGTGACCAGATGCTTACGGGGAGGCCTGGAGTAGGTTAAGAGTGACCAGATATTCTTGGGGAGGCCCGGAGTAGGTCAAGAGTGACCAGATGATTGAGGAAAGGCTCAAACTATGAGAATAATAGTGGTCTTTCATTTGAGGGGAGGATTATTGGGAATGTAGTCAAAGTCCCATATTGGAAATATATGGGTTTAAAAGATGAAAGATATCTACATTGGTATGAGACCTTTTGGGTAGAGCCCAAAAATAAATCCATGAGGGCTTAGGCCCAAAGTGGGCAATATCATACTATTATGGAGATATGTGAATTCTTTTGGTCCTAACAATTGGTATCAAAGTCTGGACTGTTAGAGGTCTAACCGTCGATTGTGCACAAGAGCTATGGTCTAATCGATCCAAATGAATAAAATATTGACCACAAACAAAGGAAGTGGGGGCTCCCATGTCCGGATCAAGAGGACCTGACACTAGGTAGGAAGTCATGGTGGACAACGAGGTTGAGAAGTCGTAGTTGTGGCTAGGTAAGGAAGACCTAGTAAGTCAGTTGGACTAAGGGGCAAGGAAGTCCTAGTAGGTCGGACTGAGGGGTAAGAAGACCTAGTGGGTCGAGGATCGGACATCAAAAGGATAGGCTTTCCTCTTGAGGAGGGCCCTGTGGTCCTTTATTTGAGGGGGGGGGATTGTTGGGGTTGTAAGGTTACAAATAAAGTCTCACATTGAAACACATGGGAAAGATCATGGGCTTATAAGGGAAAGATATCTCCATTAGTATGAGACCTTCTGGGTAAAACCCAAAAATAAAACCATGAGGGCTTAGGCCCAAAGTGGATAATATCATACCATTGTGGGGATATCTAAATTTCTTCGGTCCTAACATTAAGTATACAAGATACTTGCCATATAAAGTCCTAGTGGGTCAGGAGGATTGGACATTAGGAAACAACGTCTTAGTGGATCAAGAGGACCAAACACCAAGCATAGAAAGACCAGATGAATATGGAAGAACACACTTGATGGGTCAAGTGGACCAGATTTCAAGTAAGGAAAGTCTTGGTGGATCGATCGGACACTAAGCATAGAAAGTCCAAAGAGGCCAGTTAGACCGGATGTTTGGTAGATAAGTAAAGTAAGACTCTAGAGAAGATAATTCCTTTTGATAAAAGGTGTGAGGACATGTCCCAATTTGGGACAAATCACTTAGGCAATGGTCCGACTTGGAAACCAACTCGAAGTTCTAAGTTGAGACTAGACAGTCTTACTATCTGTATACAACATGCATTAATAATTGCTTCTAACTTTGCTTTGTAGGACTATCATTATTTCTATATCACTAGAACTTTATTTTACAAAAAAATAGAGTCTTCATTTTACCTAAGGGTTCAGTCGACTGAATAGAGAAGTTCAGTCAACTGATCATAAGAAGATAAGTACAACTAGATATGATCCAAGTCCAAAAGAAAATAAAAGATTGGTTGATCGATAACAAGGATTAGTCGACCGAACATATATGGAAACAAAGGATCAGATGTGATGAGATTGGGTAGCAAAGGAAACTCTGAGGTTCAATCAACCGATTTGGAAGATTGACCAACCGATCAAGTGGATTACGTGATGATATGATCTGATCAGATCAGACAAGCAAGGAAAGTTTAGGTTCAATTGATTGATCTGGAGGTTTACTCGATCGAAAAATCCATAAATCAAGTGCCAACTTAGCGGGATTGGATCTAGATCAATCGATCGAACGTGGTGTTCAATCGACTGATCAGAGGCTATAAAAGAAGCTCGAGTTCCGAGGCTCAGCATCAATCTTCTACACTCAAATCTTTCATCAGTTTCACAATTCAAGAAAGTGTTGCACGTCTACTGCACCAAACCCTCTCCGATAACGTACGCTAAATTTCCATTCAATTGTTGTCGGTAACTTTACTTTTTATTGTACTTGCACTTCATTTATAGAGATAGTAAAAGTGTTACTATACTCTTCATTTGTATGAGGCTTTCTTAGAGTGTTAGTTGATTGTTTGTTTGAAAATGATCCAAGGGATCGTAGGCCTTGGAGCAGCAATCATTGGATTGTGAACCAAGTAACTGATGTGTGTGTTTCATACATAATATTCAGTATTATTTTACATACATCTTATTTCATAGCATGAGCATATTTGACATACATTCATTACTTTTGCATTATTTTCATCATTTTTTTTTCCAGAGATTTTCTCTTTGTACATTTTCATTGACAAGACGGGAATTCAGAGCTTAAATGGAAATAAGGAGCCTTGGAACGTGATTTTTAGCATGATGCATGGTTTGGTCACGTCCCCTAACACTACCGTGCATTATTTAAAGGGTTAGGCATGAAAGAGATTGTAATCGAGCTTCCAAAAGGAAATATGGGTAGACCATGCTTTTAAGCACGATCATGCTTTTTTCTGGTGCTCGCTTAAGTGATTTCCAGTAGGCCACATGACCCGATAGTGTTTTTCCACACGACCGTTGTATGAAGGCGGTGCCCTGATATATTTGGAAGGCTTCAATGAATTTGTAAGATTTGGAAGGCTTTAATTGGACCCAAAGGCCTCTTGTTGAGGCATCAAGGGGATTTCCTTGTGACAAGGAAGCCTAGGATAGTGTCGTTTCCATGGAGCTATCGAGATTCCCTCCTCCCAAGAGCTTGGAGTTCATTCGAAGACACTGTTGTACAAGACAACTAAGATTTCTTTCTCCTTTCTTCTAGATTTGAGTTGTAGAATGCCTTCTTCCATATCTTTGTATTGTAACTCCATCTTTATAAAGTAGTTCTCTTAATTCTAGGATGAGGAAGTTGTTGGTGCAATCGACTTCCGAGGGTTTGATGTTTGTTTGACAATATGTTTAATATGATCTGATCAAGGTTGATCAAGTTAATAAGAAGTCATGATAGGTCAATGTTGACCTAGACAAGGGAAAAGTTCAGTTAGGTCAAGGTTGACCAGATAACTAGTAAAGGGAAAAGTCCAAGCATGTCAAGGTTGATCGAATACTTAGCAAGTGAGAAGTCCTGACAGGTCAAGGCTGACCTAGGCAAGTAAGAAGTCCTAATAGGTCAAGACTGACCAAGGAAAGGGAAAAGCCTATATAGGTCAAGGATGATCGGATGCTTGGCAAAGGGAATACCCTAAGGGAGTGAACCTTAGGCAGTGAGAAGCCTTAGAGGAGTAAACTCCAAGTAAGAGGAAAATCCTAAGGGAGTAAACCTTAGGTAATAAGAAGTCTTGGAGGATTAAACTCCAAGCAAGAGGAAAACCCTAAGGGAGTGAACCTTAGGTAGTGAGAAGTCTTGGAGGAGTGAACTCCACGTAAGTGTGACTAAAACAAGATTTTCGGTCGACCGCATACGGTCACACGGATCAACATAATTTGAATATTGATACCACTATTATACTTTACTATTTGTATCTATTGTGCTAATTCGGTAATAGAGTAAGGTCGTAGTGGATCAGGCCTACCGGACACTAAGTATAAGAAGTCTAAATAGGTCAAATAGACTAAATGTTTAATAGGTAAGTAAGGTAAGTCTTAAAGAGGCTTTTTGATTTTGAAATGCAGTGAGGACACATCCCAGTTGGGAAAAATCTTAGGCGTTGATCCGATTGAAGAAACCAACTGAGATTTTTAAGTCGAGATCAAAACAGTTTTAAATATCAGAATAAATATATTTCTAACTCCATTTTTGCAGGATCATTATGCTAACTTTGTTTTGCAGAAAAATGAAGTTTGGGTTAACCGAAGGGTTTGGTTGACTGAATAGGGAGGTTTGGTCGATCGATCCAAAGAAGATAAGCACAATGGGATCATGATTAATATCCAAATGGAAACAAAGGATCAATCAACTAACCAGGATGATCAGTTGACATCAGTCGACCGAATAAGTGTGCAAAACATAGATCAGATATGATCAGATTAAACAGTAAAAGAAATTTTGGGGTCTAGTCGAATAATAGGGTGTTCAGTCGATCAAAAAAAGTTATTTTCACGGGATTGATCTAATCGAATCAGAGCAAGCAAGAAAAGATAAGGGACCAGTCGCATGATAGGAGGTTTAGTCGACTAGAAGGTTCAGTCAACTGATGGATTTTCAATCGATCGAATGAAGTCTATAATAGAAGCCTCGGGATCCGAGGCTCAGTAATCAATTTTTTCATTGATCTCTCCTTCTCTGCTGCTCCATTCATGCAAGTACTGTTGCTGCTGCGCCGAGAGGCTCTCCGACAACTACTACAAATATCTACATCCTATGTTGTCGGTATATTTAATACTTGCATTTATTTAAGTAGATAGTAGTGTGTTACTATCTTCCTCATATCTTGTACGAGCTTTCCTCCTTCTCTAAAAGATTTTCAAAGAGGAGAATATTAGTGGATTTCCCATTCGAAAATGGTCCAAGGGATCGTGGGCCTTGGAGTAGTAGTCGCTGGACTATAAACTAAGTAACCAATTGAGTTATTTTTTTTGGTTTTCCACTGCTTATCTATTTTGTTTTTGTAAGAGAAAAGAAAGTTTTTAAGTACGATATTCACGCCCCCCCCCATCTATTGCATGATCCAGTCCTATAAAAGTAGCTCGATGAATTATTGACACTTGCTTTATATTTATTTATCTCTTTTATCACATGTTGTGTTTGATATATGATCTGACTTTAGCATGCATACATGACTACAACACTAGCGTGCATTTTCATATCCCACGAGATGTGGGGAAGACCGAGATGTGAACCTAATTCTCCGACTCCTAAAGTCCAAGACTTGAGGGGTTGTTTATAAAAGTAGTTCAAAATCTCACGAGGGCACCATTTTCTATCATAGAGATTAATGAGTTTACATCGATTCGACATCACAAAATAGGGGATAACACCTAGAGGACCATGAGGCATCATGGCAAGAGCCTTCCTGAGAAAGCGATCATTTTAGTAAGGTTACCTTGAAAGTAGGCGTCACGTGTGTGTAGTCACATTGATATTATTCCAAAAGTCTATACCAGGTACCTTGAAATAGACCACCTTCATAATTATCAAACACAGAGGTAAAAGAGTGAATAACATTTAGGGTGTCAATGATCATTATGGCGAAACTGAGGTCGTAGAATTGCTTCCTCAAATCAATTTTCCCCATGAATTCATCTTGTTTTCTTTCTCGCACGATTTTCATGATCTTGATTGATTTAGATAACCTACTTCATGATTTTGATTAGTACCTAATTTACAATCCCAGTGAACGCTATTTTATTACCTGACGACATCCATGTAGTTCTAGGTTTCACACATTAGTAAACACCCAAATTAGATTATTTGTTTTTTCATTGCACTCTATTTTGTTTTCATAAAAAGAAAAGATTGATTTTAAATGAGCGATATTCATCCCCCCCCTTCTTGGTCCTATAAGAATGACTCTTTTAGTTGATTGAGCATTTTTATCGCATATGTGATTTGACTATAACTTTCCTCAATCAACAATAATATTTTTAGACTCCTAATATGGATTTAGTTGATGACCTGGTTGATGTGATGCAATCTGTAAGTGCACGGAGTGTCATCAAGTAATAAAATATCAATCCACAGGGACTATTGATTAAACACTAATTGAGTTCATGAAGCTAGTTATCTAGACAATCGAGGGGTTGTTGGAGTCATGACCAAGAGCTTGAGAGCAAAAGAGAGAGTTGAGAGAGCAAGAGGAGAAGGGTTGAGAGAGTAAGCCAAGCGTAAGAGAGAGTTGAGAGGGAGAGAGAGTGAACAAGATCACCGAGGGAGAGAATTGATTGGGGAAAATAATTCTAGGACTTCGGTTTCATCTTAGTGATTATAAACACCTAATATATGTTTGATTTCCTATTCTCAATAGTTATTTATGTAGGTAGATTATCCTATGTATTCGATGTGAACTTTTGGAATTACATCGGCGTTTCAATTCCAATTGTCCTCTACCTTTAAAGCGACAAAGCTGAGGGGTTGCTTTGTAAAATACGTGAAAAATTAAAATAAATAAATAAATAAATGAAAATAAAATCTTAAAATTATATAATAAAATAGTGGAAATTTTTTGGAGTATAATAAAATTTTCTGGGATTTATTTGGAGACCTATGGAGTAGTTTTGGTGTTAATGAGGGATAAATTTGGGGTAAGTTGAAACTGGGGTTAATTAAATCAAAGTTGGTTTGATTAAACCTAGATTTAATGGATATAAATAGGGGTCACTGTTCATTCCCCACTCGACAAAACTCGGCCGAGACCTTCTTCTCCTTCTCCACTCGATCTTTCTTCCCCAAACCACGCTGAGCTGCCTTCGATCGCGATTCGCCCACCCCGAGCCCTCTTTTGCCGATCGTCGATCGTGTGCCACCGCAGCCGCCAGATCCGGAGCCGAACACGACCGAGGTTAGCTTCTCCTCTCCGGTCACTACCACCGGCCTTCACCCCTTCCTTCCGATTTCTCCGATTTGCTAGCCGCCGACTACTGGGATCGGTAAGGTAGGGTTGAGTTGATTTGTTTCTTCAAAATCTTGTCTCTGCTTACCTTCCTTCCCGAAACCTAGCTGTTCTTAATCGGTTATGAACTAGCGATTGGAATTGGAGTTTTGTCGCCGGTAGATTGTTCTTGTTTGAGCCGATTGTTCGTCACTGCCTTCTCTAGGCTGAGCCTATTTTCCGGAGCCGCCAAGTCCACCGGCCAGCCGCAGGGGGGGGATTCTGCTCAACTGGATTGGAGCTAGGTCAGGGTGGATTCGACCTTATTTAGGGAAGCTACGGTAAGAATTTAGGTTTGGGTTGAATTTCATGTAAATGATGTTTCTAATAGGGTTGGTTGATGTTGAACAGCGATCTGGCTTCACTGATTTCACTGTTTCTGGCACAGTGAAGATAAGTGGATTGAATTGGGGCAGCAATTGGTATTAATCCAGAGAGTTGTGGCAATTGGTAAGTAACCTATTTTTTTTTGTATTTGGTAGATGTGGATTGAAACACTGTTTTAGGAATTATTGGTATGATTAACATGTTGTTTTGGTTATAGATTATTAGGGTTAATTGGGATTTGGTTTCCCTGATTGGACTTAGTCTCAATTTGGATAATTAAAGTCCATATGTATGGATAAGAGATTAAATTAGAAATGTTAGAGATGTTATGAGAATTTAGAGAATTCGGTTATTGGATTGGGATAACGAATCTAAATTCGTTTTGGTTCTATCTGATCCAGAATTTTAAGTAATTATCCCATGTGATATTACTAATGAGTTTTATTACTAGTAATAGCTTAGTACTTAAGTAGTTTTATTTTGCTACTTATAGGATCCGGATTCGGGACGGAGCATCCG
>JBBUKS010490088.1:0-15425 GCA_038050645.1 Hedychium gardnerianum
CAATTCCTAATGAAATAGATGTAGCAGTGGCTTGCTGGAAACCCAAAGTTTTTACTTGATCCAGGATATGTGATGTAAATGTGTCATAGCTGGGACGGATGTCTGGATGACAACCTAGGTACCCTGCCATTGTACTATAGCCCCGGGGGCAAAAATTTAAAACGCTAGAAGAAGGGCTTGAACCTTCGACCTTGTGGTTAACAGCCACACGCTCTAACCAATTGAGCTATTCCAGCTAATTATATTATTGCTCATAAAGAAATTTTTTTAAATTAAAATTAATAAAATCTTATGTATGTTCAACAATGTCTAAGAAAGATCCTCATGTAATGATCACTGTTCAAAGGTTAATAGTCATTCGTGATTTACCTCCCTTCCAGATAGTGGAGGGTCATCCTGGAGGGGCCGCCGAGGTGACGATTTCACTTTTGCCACCAATAATGTCTAAGAAAGATTATATAATTTAGTAATTTTATCAATTAAAAAAAAAGTTATTATCAAAATTTAAATATAAAGATTTAATTAATAATTTTCTCTCTCAAAAAGTTAAAAAATTAAATTTTATATAAAAATTTATTTTTAAATTAATATTATATTTTTTTTGAATTCGGCGATCTAAGTCCGAATAAAAAAGAATTAGGAAAAAAATTAATTTTAAAAAAATATATATTAAAGGCTTAAACAAAAAAAATTTGCCTAGGACGTCATATAACCTTGAGACGGGCTCTGAGAATATATTTGAATTTCTTGTAACCTACAATCTCATAAATTTACAGGATCTAAAATAAATATAATTTAAGTTATTTAAGTCGATTAATGAATTTCGATCAAAATTCAATGATCGATCTAAAGAATTCAGATTATACTATTTTAGATTTTATGAATTTTAGAAGTTGTAAAAAAATTAAATATGTCCTCTAATATTATTTTTAACTTTTCTAACAGCGGCCTAGAGATTTTACAAAAAATAAATTTGAATTAAATAAAAATTAATATATGAAAGATGGAGAGAGAGATTTATTTGTTATGAGTAGAGTAGAAAGAAATATTGAAATTGTATATAGTTAACGGGAAGAATAAAATAAAAAGATCAGATAAATTAATGCACTCTTTAATAATTAATAAAATATAATGTATCTTATGATCTTTTTTTTCTTTACCCGTTTTAAAAAACAGAGGGATGAATCACGATCAAGCCTCTCTGCTGCCTATCAATCCAACCCGTTTTGCATGTGCCCGACGCGGATCCGATTGCAACCTCCAAATTCACTGGTTATTCGCTTCGTGACTCAAGTCGCAACTGAGCAACTCTAGTCGCGTGGGCTCCTTGTTTCCCTCACGTTTCCCGAATTCGTTTCCCATCAAATGCGCGGGCGGAGAAGTCAGGGAGAGGAAGGGCGGAGATGTCGAGGCTGTTCCAGTTATTGCTGCTGCTGTACTCCGATAAAATCTGGCGAGCTTCGCCTCTGTGCGCCTATTCCATTTTTGTCTTCGATCTTCCCAGATCCAGCTTTCCTTGGGAGAACTTGCCATGGCTCTTCAATTGTTCCGTGGTGATCTCTTGATCCCGTGTCCTCCTTGCCATTCTGCATCTTGTTCTTTAAAGTTCGTTTACTGGATCTGTAATTCTGTACGCAATCAAACGCCATTCTTGAGACGCTTTTTTGAATTTTTTTTTGGTCGGTGACGGTTATAGAATCAGCGGGCGAAGCTTAGATACTAGTGTTGGTTGCGATTGACTGACTTAACTGTCATGGAATGGAGAGAGTCAAGGAAATCCAGAATGATCCAAGCTAAAATTTTATGCATCCTGCGGCGAAAGAAAAAAAAAATAAAGCTTTTGATTTCTTTGCCTCAATTTCCGATCTCATTATACAGTTGGAGCATTCTCAGTGGTATAATGGAGAAAAGTATGCACCATATGGGGAGAAAATGAGCTTGCTTTTGACTAGGCTTTCAATAATCTGGTTTATGTTGCTTTCCTTAATCAGTAGTTTTTCATCCAGACTATTTAGGATCATCACTTGCTATGAAGGCTACAATAGAAGTTTCTCAAGTAAAATCTCCTAACCCTAATTTGCTTTGTTAAGGATGAATACCTGTTTGGAATTTGGATTATGGAATTTCATAGCATCTAATGGGAAAGGATCATCTGGTTAGTTGTTATATTGGAAACATTTTGATATGCATGTGCTTCAACTACTTTCTTTCATAATTGTAACAGAAGATGCTTAAAAAAGATATTGGAATCCTTTTAGATATTGTAACAGAATATGCTTTCAAAAAATAAATAACATAGAAGTAAATCTTTTTCATAATAATAAATATAAGTATAGTATTATTAGAAATTGGTAATCAAATTCCATATTTATCAATTACTAGTGTGTTAGCGAATGGTGGGGAGCAAAGTGAAATTTTCTCAACATAATAATGCACCTCTTCCTTCACTTCTTCAGAAGACTTGGGACCCCAGCTCCCTCTTCTCAGGAAGCCTCATGACCTCTTCGTTGCCAACTGACCTTTTTCTCATTGGAATTTCCAAGACACCCACCATTCATTAGAGCAATTGGTTCCTTGCTGCCCATTCGCTTCTCTTCCTCACCTAGATATATCTGGAAGAATCATCAAGATCTTTGCCATCTTCAGAAAGAAATAGTTGATCACTCCAACTCTAATTCAATTGCATCAAATTCCCACCAACTTCTAATTGGTCACAACTACGCCATATTGTTATTTGCTACTGAAGGTGCCTTTTGCTTAACTGTTCAATCAGACCCTGGGCTGGGATCATAATAAATCTAAGCCAGATTACTGCACTTCTATGATATTGAAGCTATTTTGCTAGACTAATAATTTTGGTAAGTATTTCTTTGCATTGTATGAAGATGCTAGAACTATTCCATTTCAGTTTGCAACTAGATGTTCTTTCTTGTTGTTTATTGCAGTTTTTTGCAGTTGTATTGGTTTTTTCAACCCACCACTTGATGTTTTATAAAAAAATTGCTCCTTTTACATTTTAGGTGCTCCTATGTCAATTCCAAAAGCAGATCCTTCTCATGAGAAGCCTACTTCCCCCCTTGTTTCAAATGCTATTTCAAAATCTTTATTTGGGAGAGTTTCTGTTAATCGACAAAGATTCATCTCCACTATGGTGTTTCAAAAACAACCATTACATGTGAAGGCCTCACAGAATACTTCAGTGGCTACTAGTGGTTAGTCATGTGCAAGTTTGTTGCTCGTATAATAGAAAGATAGTTTATTTGGTTTCTGTCAACCATCAGCTTGTTCTATGCTGGAAATTAACTCCAAGTTTATGAAAATGACTTATGTTGTTAATTGTTGCATTTGTATATGTTAACAAATACCTTGTTTTGAATGCTCAATATATTAGGAAATAACTCAATTTATAGATTTAGGATCCATCATTCCCTTGTGTGTAGTTGAACTAAACTTGAACGGTGTGACATCCCATTTTAGCCATACATGGGAAGTTGTGGTCTTGTAAAGAGGGTTTATAGGGCTTCATTAATTTGGGATGAGATCTTTTTGGTCTTTAACAAGTTGCTGCATCAATTCTATGATTTGGGCAGATTGTTATACAAAAAGTGCTAGCCAAAGACTCATAGGTTTGGTATAAACTGATCCATAATGAAAGATAAAGAAGGATAAACAGTAAGAGTATTAACATGTTATTAATGTTCAAATCCTGACTCCCTCCTTTTAGTATTCTATAATTGTTCTTATGTAATTGACCTATCATGAAGATGTGCCTGGTTGTGCAAATCCATGAATCATTAGCTTTCACAGAAGAAATCTATTATTTATGAGACTGGGATAAAGATTATTTGGAAATATCATACTAGGTTTGGATAATGTTTCTCATTCTTAAATGGACTAGGACAAAAACTCTTTTTGTTTGCTTCTCTTGAAAGTTAGGTTAAGATTTAAGCTCTAAGACACAAGTCACTTGGATCATCTTTATAGCAAGTTATGTTTTTCTAATGCAGCTGACACATCTGAGAAGAATTCAAGTGGGCCACTGCAGAAAAATGTTCAGCAGTCAACATTTTCCATTGGATTCCAGGTCAAACTTTTGTCTAGTTCTTTCCACATGTATCAAAAGCATATATGGCTATATAGTACTTTGATTCAACATAGATGTAAGAAGGTTTTGTGATTTCTATATGCAAATTTTCTTTAAGTTATTGGCAGCTGAAGTGATTGCTGCATTTTGTTGCTTTTAGATCTAATGCCACTGTAATATATAATGTAGTCTGAAACTGACCCAAAACCTTATTCTTTATGATTTACTTGTTATTATTCTCAGGTAAAGTGTCTTAGTTTGCTTGACCTTGAATGTTGTCATTTTTCACCGTTTCTTACTTGTGGTGGCTTTGTTTTCTTCTGTTGTTGCTGATTGATTACAAATAAAGATTTTTTTTTTTATTTCATATGACATTCAAGATATAATACTTCTTTGATGCTTTGATGCCCAAATGAGAAAAAAGCAACTCGCACTTTAGAAGAATTAGTTACTGATGAACTATTCACTGTTTGGTGTTTCAATGTGGCACTACTGCTCATAATTCATGAGAGATCTCTTTGAACCTCAGCCTTTTGTTTCTTACTTGCAATCTTGTAATACTTTTGCTTGTCTTTGTTTTGTCATATTCATAGACCAAATCTATATTAAACATTCCCTATGGAAATTGGAAATTACTTGCAAGGGATATCTTGATTTCTCTCAGTGATACATGGTGATCTTTTTTGAGACTATAGCTTTTAGCAAAATATGTATAAGATACAATGACAAAGGTGCTGCTATGTTTGAGCAATGACTATGAGGCTAGCTCCATTTGCAGCTACAAAGAACAGAATCTTAGGTGGAAAATGAAACAATTGTAATTTAGATGTCTTCCTAGTTCCTAGTCATTACCTTATCTTGTTCATAAACTGTAATAGAAGTTCCTCTAATATATGTGAGATTTTTTGTTGAGCAGTTGAACATTGGACTAACATAAAAGCATGAAATCACCAAGACCCTTGAAGATACAATTAAATATCCCTTGTATGAGCACGAAAGGCTTGAAATCTCTTTAGGCAGATCAGGTAGAAAAGGAACAAAACAAGAAAATGTTTAATAGTGAATGAGAGGACTAAAGAGGAAAATGATTGCTTGCACGATACCTGATTTTACTTCATTACTGGTGTCCCATCAGCCTAATTCAACAGAATCAACACAACCGCGCCTTCATTTGTTTTAGATCCATTTAACTTGGCATTTCTCTCTTACAATCGTGTGAAACTGGACTGCCATCATTTTCATGATAAGGAGCTTTAAGAAGAGGTATGCTTATGCAAATTGACATGGTTGGGCATCCATTAGATGCCTCCAATGGACAATTTGACATTTTATACAGTTATCATTGTTAAAACCTCATGGACATATCTCTACCGATTGTACAAAATAAAAATTTACTCCTACTCTCTTTTTTTGGATACATCCCATGTGTTTCAGTCCTACTCTCTCTCTCTCTTAAAATATTTCCCTCTGATTCCTTCTTTGAGAAAGTGGATTATCTCTTTTACCTAGTTACCTGTTGATTCAATTCTATTGTAATGTCAAAGATGAAGATATACAACATGGATTTCATTCAAATTAAAGGTGAAATTTGGACATAGTTCACTTGAGGCTCATTTTTCTATTCTCAGAGTGTTTTAAAAGGCTAGTAAAATACAATAACGTTGCTGAGTGACTAATGATATGTTTCTGAACTAGTAATATGATCCAAATTGTTTTTTCTTTGCAGGCACTTGTTGAGGATGTTTGTGAGCAGACACAAATTGCAGAACTGAAACTCAAGGTACCTTGGTCATCTAAGCAAGTAAATGTGATGCTTCACCAATGCATCATAAGTTCTAATCAATTTTCATTGTTCTCTTTTAGAGCATGTTTACTGGGATGGAAAACTAAGCTGATGGATGATAGAGAGGGTGGATTTGCAAAATGCTCCATCCTTGCTATCGTTTACTTGAATAGAGTAGATAGACAGATCCTTCTTGCCCACCATTTTGGTTCTACCTGCTTTCCTATTGTTGGAGAGGATGGAAAAATTGAATGGATGAGAGATGCCTCTCGTCTACCATTTTGGTTCTGCCCAAAGGCCCCAAATTGAGCAGAAACCAAATCCCTCTTCTTTGCCAAAAGGTCATCTGTAATTCCTTGTCAAACAATATTTATTTGTGATCCCTTGTGAAATAATACCCATCTACAATAATGAAAACCTAACCACTGTCACAAGCACCGATCACATCCTTAAGCCCCAACATTGAACGCATGATATTGAACTTGGTTAGTCGAGCTGAACAAGTACAATGAGCCTGTCAAGTTGGGCTGAGCTAGCCATTAGTGCAGATGAGTTGAGCGGGCTAAACAATTTCCAGGCAGGTAAAATGGTCTAGCTAGTCCAGTGGGCTGAACGGACATTGCAGCTGGTCAAGCCAACTTGACTGAATGATTGGTTGAGCGGTCAGGTCGAGTGGGACGATTCTGCAAAGCATGCTGATCAATCTGTACACGTTGATTGGGCTGGACGGTTAGAGTGGGCCAAACAATCTAATTGGTGGATAAGCCAGTTGGTCTAGGTGAGGACTGTCAGATTGATGTGAGCAGGTTAGGCGGGTCAAACTAGCCGATATGACCAACCTGGATCATATTGACCTATTTGGAAAAATATGGGACTAACAGCATGCTACTGTTCTTATTTTAGATAATAACTGCTTAGTCCCAACGAGTCAAATAATGGCTCACCTCTTTGATAAACATTTGAAATGGTACTGATCTTATTCCAGATTCATAATTGCTAAATTCTTCATAATTCCTTATGACCCAAATGAATGAACTGACTAAATACATGTTCTTGATCAATCAGAGATGCTTGAGGCCCTTGTCGGTTCTTCAGAATTATAATTGATACCTCAGTGAAGCTCACAGCTCCCATTTGAATGAGAGAGAAAATAAATCCTTCAAAGAAAACCAATAGGAGAAAAAGAATAAGAAAATAGTAGCCTATGAAGCCCTCTAAATGGAACTTGGAAATGGAAAAATGACAACTTCTTACTTGGATTCCAGAGAGAAATGGAAGCTTAAATGGGTTAAATAGCTGATTGTGCTTTTCTCCATTGTGTGGTCAACATCTGATTAGAACCTAGGTGTTTAAGTGTATGGAAACAACTAGTCCATATGAATAGTTAATTTGGAAAGGTTTTGGTTGATTGTGTGGCCAACAATTTAATGCATGGTAAGAGGTTAAGATTTTATCTTAAATTGTCCATGTTCTAAACTTCTGATTGAGATTGAAATTGAGGTGCTAGTTAATTATGCAAGACTTAGTGGTGCTTGCTTAGGTGAAATAAGGTATTAGCATAATTATGGTGTTTCATTCAGACTCTAATCAATGATAAACAATCACATTTATACGATGGTGAGATTAAGAAGTGGTTCATCAATTGAATGTCTCTTGCACTTTTGTATCATGCTGAAGTCTATGTGATGACATGAATTCCCACTTGAATTCACTTACTAAAAACACAAATTCAGTTCAATGAAAGCAATTGTAACATCATAGTTATGCTATTGGAATGTGTATCAACCAAATACTGACACCTAACGTGTTGGCTGATCATTGAATCTTGGAGATAAATAGCACAATCAATTAGCCAGTCAAATTTTCAATTTCATCTAATCACTGCTCTGGAATTTCTCCAGATTGGTGATTTTGAAATGTTCTTGAAAAGAGATATAGGGATTTCCTCTGCTCCAAGTCCACTTTATGCTCCTGTTGAATCTCCAACTACAGCACCGCCAATACTGAGTGAGCCAATGGAGGAAACAGCTGCTTCTCCCACTCCTTTCATGGAACAGGTCTCTACTGAAGAAACTTCTAGCCCATTTGTCAACATTTCTGCAGCAAAGACATTAAAGCTGGCATCTTTGGAAGCTTCTGGTCATGATGCATATGTTATTGTAGCGTCGCCATTGGTATGCCTGAATATGATCTTGCATACTTATTGTAAGATGATATTATTTTTTCACCACCTTTCTTTACCCTCCTTAGGTAGGTACATTTCAGAGAGGAAGAACAATAAAAGGCAAAAGACTGCCTCCTAGCTGCAAAGAGGTTGCTTAAGGAAAAAAATATTTTTTTCACTGTTTTTATCTAAAAAGATTAAAAAAAATCCTTAATAACAGAGTATATCTAACATTTTTTTATTCTGAAATATTAGGGGGGCGTCATCAAAGAGGGGCAAATCATTGGCTTCTTGGGCCAATGTGGAAATGAACTTCCTATTAGAGTGTGTTTTCTTTGTCAAATTCTTTCTTATCTTTTTCATCTTGAACTCCATTGTTTAGTTCTTAAACAAATTCCTGTTAGATTAAGTTTTCTTTCTCAGTTCTTCTGATGCTTTTGTCGTTTACCAAATTACCGTGCTAAAGAAATTACTTGTTTCAATATACTGCTAAGATTATCTTATCTGAATTGCTTTACAATATATCTCAGCTACCATTATTTTCCCTTGCAGTCAGATGTAGATGGAGAAGTATTAAAGATTCTCTACGAAGATGGAGGTATCATTCAAGACCAAAAATGCAAAGCTCATTGCTCATATACAATATATTGTTCTTCACACAGACTGTCTAAACTGAGTTTTGTTTCTCACCAACATTTTCTCACTTTGCAGAAGCTGTTGGGTATGGTGATCCGCTTGTCGCCGTTCTGCCTTCATTCCATGCTATAAACTGAGTCTATCGTTGCTTCCTACTGCGGTTCTGATCTCCAGTTATTCAAATATACCCGATGTTTGCTGATGAGGTTCATCGGTTGCATTTTACCTTTGAATTTAAATTGATCGAGGAACTGAACATTTCAAATTTGCTTTATTTTTGGTGTAAAAGTAAGTGTGTGAGGGGTGGTAAGGAACACCAAATGATTGATTAAATGATTTTCCTTGGACAAGTTGACTATATTTTGATGATGCACTGATTGTTTTCACGGGATGTATTGATGGTGAGTGCATAAGGCATTATCATCATGAAGTCTGAGGATCAAATCCTGATTAATAATCAAATTTCTGTCCTTTCTCATGTACTAATCACTGTTCGGATTAGTAAATTAGTTTTTGTGATTTTTTTTTATTGGTCTTGAGATGAGATGACGGAAGTGTTGGGGGTGAGTGTTTTATTTTTTTGTCATCATGATGTATTGATTGCTATTGAGAATTTGGTGTGATGGTAAAAGATAGGTTGTTATTTTTAAATAATCAAGTTTAATATTTATGGTGATTAAATTATTAATGAAATTAGGATGTGCTTTCTGGATTTATTTGGTGATTTATTTGATAGATGACACGTGGAGCTGGATTCAGATTGTAACATTTGAATAATTTGATATTAAAAAAATAAAAATATATATGCACTGATTGCTAAAAAAAGGTATTTTTCAAAATATTTTATGAAAAATAAAATTCTTCTCATAAATTAGCTACGATAGAAAGAAAAGTTATTTTTTGATTTATTTTTTTTAAACTTATTAATCTTTCAATAATTTTTACGCATAGGATTTTTTTTTAAAATACCTAAATGATTTTTAAAATCTTTGTAATAACATTCCTTAATTTTTATAAGATTATTTGTATAATTCCCGTAGAAATTTTTAAATCATATTCTAAAAATGTGAAAAGGTTTAGCAATTGTTTATAAAAATTAAAATAGTTATTTTTAAATTATTATTCGAACATGTCACACCGCGTTTGTAGTCCAACGGTTAGGATAATTGCCTTCCAAGCAATAGACCCGGGTTCGACTCCCGGCAGACGCATGTTTTTTCCTTTTTAAAAAATAAATACAAATAAATTTTTCTGGTGTGAAGGGATATTCGCATCTAAGTCGTTCATGGGGTTTCGTCCTCTTCTTAAGCCACGCTTCCGGCCGTCCTTTTCGCAGCTTTTTCACTCGGACTTCGACAGGTTTCCTCTCCTCTCCTCGCGCGTGCCCATTCGCTTCACTTTCCTTCCGCTTTAATCGAGGCGACTTATTCGCCATGGCAGACCTTCCTAAGGAATCGCGTTCGACGTTGGCGCCGTCATTCTTCGATATCGGAAGCTCTAGCATGCTGACGGTATTCCCGTTACTCTTATGCCTTTAATCTTCTACCCTAATTTCGCATCCTGCCATTCGATTGCCCGATTTAAGTATATGATTAAGTTTACATTTTTTATGAGCGGAAATGAGTATCTTAGTGGCTTCCGCAATTAAGATAGGTTAACTCTTAGAATGACTTGATGTTTAGTGTTGAAGGAAGATAGCTTCTTTTGCTTAAGATTCATCTTGTCTTGCTGTTTTTGGTTCTGCATTGTGTCTCTTGCATTAGCATCTGACTAGAGCACAAATTTCTTCTTGTTTATCAAGGTTCCTTTTTGTTCTTGACAAATGGTGAGCCTTGTCTTTGGTTGTGTTCAAGTCTAATTTGGTACATTGTTCTGAATTTTCATAGAGGGGACTGACTTACGGTTATGTTAGATTTAGTGTTATTTCTACTCCTTTGCAACCATATTTGACGTTTCTCACACCTTATTGTTTAGAATCTGTTGGAAGCAATAATATCTATAATACTCTTACTCTGATATCATTCACTTAACAAAGACTGTTGAATCTTTACTTGAGGGATATCTTGAGCATATATTACACACCCACACACACGTTCATTTTTAATGTAAATTATAGATGAGCTCTGTACTTGATAAGTCTGCATGTTATATGCTTTTGCAATATGAATTGTAAGCGATGTTAAGGAAAGTCACTTGAAACTTGAATTTTATAATGAACAGGTGGTTGTGCTCCAATAACTAAACGAGCAATGGAGTTGAGTGTGTTTTTTGGAAGTTCGGATTTCTCCTTACAGGTAAGCTATATCTTTCATGTATTTTGGATATTTAGAATTATATTGACTAAGCTTTAACTACCAATTTAGGATCTTATGAAGTCACATTCTCTATTAATATGTACACATATACACACACACACACACAAAAAGATGACCTTTAGATTTTATGATTAGAAAAAGTTAGTTATTTAGTTTGGATTTTAGAATGTCAAGTCTATAGAGAAGCAAAAATGTTACTCCGGAACTATGCAATCATTTATTTATTTTCTCCAAAGAAGGAACTATAGAAAGAGGGCATCGATAGTTATCATTGGTAGAGAAGGTCAAAGGTAGGGTTGTCAACGATGGACTAGGTGGGACGTTGCATGGAAGAAGAGGACACCATGGCTAGGAAAGGCTAAAGGGTTGCAGCTTGTGAGACATAGAAGGTAGGATGATAATGTGAGGAGGAACTAGAGAGGATCATCGGTGCCAATGATAAATGAAAGTTAAAATCACTTGATGAGAACCTACGGAGGCCGGAGGGTGCATAAGGAGAATCGAGACTGTCGTCATTGGGTTGGGTCAGAGGGTAGAGTGGATCACAAATTGTGATTACATTGTTGATGTCGAGGAGAGGTTTGATTCTATAAAGGAGGGCACTATGAAAGCACGAGGAAAGAGGGGTAGGCGAAATACACATGCATGGGGGAAGGCAGAGGGTTATCGTGCCTAAGATATGTGGAAGAGAGGATCATCGGATACAAAACTTCATGATGGAATGAGTTGCAGGAGAAGGGTGACACAATAGTTAACTAGCTCTTCCCTATCAAGAAGGCCAAAGTGCAAAATGAATCGATTTTCATTAATATGAACCTTGATGCCAAGAAGAGGAGAGGCTACCCAAAAAAAAAACAAAGAAAAAAAAGGAAGGCACTACTGGTGCATGAGAAGAGAGTAACTTTGTATTTCAACTTATTTCATTCAAACTCTATATAAAACATGCACACAATGGAGTTTTTTCTCCTTCAAAATAATATAATATCACTAATAAGGAATTAGGTTATTTTAAAACTAGCACATACATAGTTCAAACATAAACATTGCTTCAATTAAACCCCAAATAAAAGCATCACTAGTACATACTTATTTTTAAATTTATATAGTACTGTCAAACTCTTAATTTGCTCCATTGATCAAAATCTTTCATGGATTATACTCTTCATTTTTTCCATTGATCTCTCTCTCATAATTATTTGCCTCGTCATTATAATTGTCATACATATAATGATTAACACCCTTTAAGCCAATCCCAGCATATAATCCATATCCTTTATCAGCACCAGCATCATAAAAATATTTCCCATTTTCCAAGAACATTGTGTCACTCATTCCATACTTCTCATTCCGGTAACCTTGCTGAGCTTTGGGTTCTTTCTCCTCGTAGCTCGATCTGTTCAAATCATTTATTTCCAGTAAATTTAGAGATACTGAATTTTGCAGAAAGATACAGTAGAAAACTTATACTTGGTGGTGGGAGAGGGATGACTATGAGTGCTGAATTTTGCAGCTTTCTCGACTTGGATGGCCGGCGTCGCCTCAGGGACGACGACCGTGGTTGTTGTGGTTGCCGGAGTTCTTGCAGTGACTTCAGGCAAAGAGATGGATAAAGAGATGAGGAGGAGGGAGGAGAAGAGTAAGAAGTTCACTGAGGAAGCCATGGAAGGAGATCAAATGAAGTATGATAGTGTTGCTTTAGCTTACTTGAATTTATAGGAGTCTTTTTAGTTTGTTTTGTTTTGTTTACTTTAAAATTCATCCTTTCCAATTAATGACCGTGTGTTCTTGCGGAGATTGAGGAGGAACAAATTGGAAGATTGAGTTTAGGCATGACTTTCTTGATAATTGGAATATAATAGAGTGTCCTTTTAATTTTTGACCTTTTTAATAAAATAGTTATTCAATCTAAATATACACTTAGTTGGAGGGCACTATTTCCATGTGAAGGCGGAATCATAGTCGTTGTTGGAGACTAAATAATATGAATGCGTGACTTTTAGATAAAATTTCAAGTTCTAGATACATTGGTTAATGAATTTATTTATGAAAATATATGTCATAAAAAGTTAGAAATTGTCTTTATTAGACACGTGTCTCATTTTAAAATTATCAAGCCGAATGAGCCAACAAGTTTAGTTAGTTATAAATAGATAAATAAAAGAAGGCATCATTTTGGCGTCACTGGAAATCCGACACCGTGGCGAGTCGTCGGAAAAGCCACGAAGACGGCGCTTGCGACGAGGCCGACGACGACGGGCACAGCCGCCACCACCTGCGCCACATTGGCTGACTCGATCGGGTAGAAGCACGACATCACATTGTGGTCCGCCAGCGCCACGGCCGCGAACACTAGCAGCGTCATGAGCGCGTGCAGCGAGTCGACCAGAGTCAGCCTGTACCCGGCCGTGACCTCTGACGCCGGAGGCGACAGCCCGTCGATGATGAGGAGGCCGCGTCGAGTGGCGAGGCCGTAGCGGATGCGGCCGGTGGCGGAGTCGGTGAAGCTGTCGGTGAGGGTGAGGACGACTGAGAAAATGCAGCAGACAAGGAGGAGTGTGGAGGTCATGGCTCGGTTGGCTGTGGTGGCACAACGGCCTCCGTCAGTGAGGACGGGGGCGAGAACATGGAAGGCGAGGGTGGTGCCGGTGGGTAAGTAGTTGGCGAGGTCGGCAGTGCTCTTGTATACCACTTGAAGCAGAGTACGCTGCGGCACCGCCTCCGCCTTGTGGTGATGGTCCTCTTCGTCGCCGGCGTTGGACAAGAGAGGACTCCTCTGATCGCCGGCGCCGATGAGCAGTTGATTAGTTGCCATTTAATCGTAATTAGATTTAATTCAACAAAGTAGGAACAACGCACGTTATACTTTACTATTATATACATGGATATGGTTAAGTAAAGTAGACGAAAGGAATTGCTTGCTAGAATCATAACCTTCATAGAAGGAGAAGGCATAAAGATATTAAGCTCAGTGTTGTTACTCAGTCGATCGATAACCATGCTAAACCCTAAACTCTCGGCCCCTAGTTTTCTATACCATTCGAGTTTAAGTATCTCTTTCGATAGAGCCCTAACGGGCGATGATTCATGTTGATTCTTGATTAGTAAACTATTTTGGACATAACCTCAAGTTCATTTCGAGCTTCCACATACGAAATGTCATCGCCTCTGTCGGTTCAACTCCACGATTACGAACAATGTCTTTCCTCTTGTGGCTAGTTAAGCCGATATAAATCATTCAACTTGTGTCTCAAATCGCAATCCCTAAGCCAGTATATATATATTGTTCATAGCATGGCTTCCCTTATTGGGCCTTGTTTTTTCAATCTCGGCCCATTAACCTAAATCTAAGTGGGCCTAAATGACAAGCCTCTATATAACTCTAAATCATTTATAATAAAATGAAATTGATTTTAAAAAAAATAATATTTAATTCTACATAAAAGAAAAGATATTGTATGAGATGGTCAAAATATGGTCACATCAAATACGGTGAGTGATTTGAATCTCACCACGAAGCCAAACAAGTGGCGTTTTTATGCTGATGCAATCTTTTTTTTTTATTATTTTTTTTTGACTCTTATTATTTTGTTTGGCTCTTATTATTCCCTCGTTCAAGAGGTCGATGAGGAAAAACAAAATATTTATTTTTAATATCTTTGTCGGTCCGTTCTAAAATTAATAAAAAAAATTAATTATAAAAATTAATTAATTAATTCAAATCATACTAATATATAAAAAAATAGTAGAAATTTGAATACTAACCTCTCGTTGAAGAGTTCAATATGGCAAAAAGGCGAAACGCTCTCCCCAGCACCCCCTTCAATCTATCTCAGGACCAACACGAAGGAGGTAAATCACGGGGGCTAGTCTAGCTAGTCTGAGCAGTGACTAATGCATAAGGGAGGGCATGAACCTAACTACTAGCCAGGATTTAACTCCCAGACTTCATTATGGTAACACCTCATACATTAACCAACAGCTCATCTCGTGGAGACATCGTTGAAGAGTTCACACTTCACATGAATGTTGACGTGAGATAACAAAATTATTTTACATCTAGAAACATATTTTAGAGATCTTTCCCCTTTTTAAAATCATATCTAACTTAAAACAAAAATTAAAAAGGTATCTTTTTATGAAAATCATAGAAAGGCGTCCATTTTTAATTTTTTTATTAAAAAAACGTTTCATTCTACTGCTTCTCGCTTTATTTTTCAAAATTATTTTTATTTTTAATATTGTTATAGTAATTTTAAATTTATAACTGCTATGCCATTAACATTTTAATTTTGATTAATAAAAAAATTATATTACAACATAAATACTTAAATTTTAATCAATATTAATAAATTATATTATAACAACCCTTCGTCCACAAAGATCAATATTATTTTATAGCGGTACTTTGATTTCGATGAATACTAATAACATTATAAATAATTA
>JBBUKS010490142.1:0-15420 GCA_038050645.1 Hedychium gardnerianum
GCCTGGAGCTCTCAGCTAACCCTCCGTCCCTCTCTTTGGTCTGCGCAGGCACCCGACCGGAGACTTGAAGCGGCAGACCGGCAGTACAACCCCGATTGGAGCCAAGTCCTGTGGATCGGCCAGATCACCCCACTATGTGGTCATCCAGTCAGTGGTTCGGCTTCCCGTGGATCATCCTCCAGTCTCCGTGCAGGATCACGTACTAAGATCACAAGTTATTAGAAAAACAGAGATTTGTATTAAGATAACTTTTCTCATTTTATCATCATAGATATTTTTTCTCTTTGTTTATTCATATTAAGATCACAAGTTTCATTAATACAATTAAATATTGGATGCCTAATAAATCATTCAAGATAAGCTGTTGGGAGTTGGGAGACAAACATTTCTTTTGAAGTTTCTTCAAAGATTGTAATTTTAAAATTAACTGTTAATAGTCTGTGCAAAGTAATAGTGTATTAGATTTTGTTGTTGACTTCTTGTTGCTGTTGAGTCTAAGCCATCCTAATTGATCAAAATAGGGTATTTAGTACCATGGTTATGAATCAAGTCGACCTAACCAACTGCACTAAGTTGTCCAAATCAACCAACTTTCCTAATAAGTCATGTCGAGTGATCAAGTTGACTCAATAATCCCAAGTAGTTAAATTAGATTCACTTAATTGATCGAATCAAGTTCAACTTTCCTAATTAAGGATGTTTTAACTTAAACCGAGAATGAATGTTTTGTTCTGAGATTAAGCAGTTTTTCCTGCAGTATCGAAAATTTCCAAACTTGATTGTTGCAAGATCTAAACCAAGGTTCTGACTTTTACAGGAACAATCCGTTTACATTTAAGAAAAATGCATTAGTGACATCCTCATTTTGTTAATACATCAGGTTTTATTACAGTTACAGAAACCTCGAACAATTTGTGTTCTTTAATCAATACAATCGCAATGGTTTGCCAAGGAGAACAAGTGCGAGAAACTTCGTGTATTAGACTCGACAGCACAACAGGTAGGAGCAGAAAACTAGCTCACACAGAGAACACAATGAGCTAGAAAACTTGATGCCCCTTCAGAAATCTTTCACAAGTAAACCTTACACTATTCAGCTGCTGGAATCAACTCTCGTCAAACAGTATATACTCTGGAAACTATGAATATTTGGTCTGAAGATTTTGAATATTGAAAAAAAAAAGAAAGTAAAATAGAGCTTCAGATATCACAGGAAACACATTTTATAAGCTTAAAGTGCATAAGAAAATGAAATGCTCACCATTTTCAGGTATTTCTTGTGAAGCTTTATTGCATGGCTGCAAGCTTTCTTTGCGTCTAAATCTCCAGTTATGTCATTTAAAATCTGAATTGAAGCAGTATCAATCAAAGGCAATAAGATGCAATGGGAGTGACAAGAATTTCTCTCATTGAATTGCAAAGGGCTTTCAAATTTGAAGAGAAGATCAATGAACAAGATTGGCTTCCGTTCTAAACTTATTTGCTTCGTTGATCAAATTTTCCTTTTTCTGGGCATGTTGTTACTAACATGCTAGTTAGAATATTCGAGTATAGGTTTGCAAGTTCGTTAATGAAAGGTGTAACTTCTTTTGCAACACAATTCCACATAGTGAGCTGTCGACTAATAGATGAGCTTCATTAAGCTATGGTTAAACATATTGAGTCAGTGGTTGGCTATGAGCTGAGAGTATGCAACAATTAAGTCTTATACAGTTCCATAAGAATAGATGAGGCATTGACATTTGTTAGAAACTGATAAAAAAGTCATGAGGCCTTTTGAATCATAAGGTAGCTTTTCATAGATGATCTCACTAATCACAAGGAAAAGACATTCATATAAGTTTGGAAATCCTTACCTTAACAACGTCGTCCAAACCATGTGCTTCCTGCAATAACTTTGTGCTTTTATCCTTGAGAACACTAGCAACGAGAAAAACTGTTATTGGCAAAGGGGCTTCAGAAGTTTTAGTTCCATTCCTGATATTGTCCCTTTCAAATTTCCCAAATTGGCGAATTGACTTGACTTTCCTTTTAGATCTGTCATTCTTTTCAGCTGAAATCTCTGGTTCTTCATAAAGCATGAATAGATCAGGATGATATTCTGAAGCCCACATCATCTGTATGAAATATTCATGTCAGAAGAGAGTGTAAATTGTAGAATCGTATCGTTTTGTATGTAAATTGTATTGTATTGTATGATTCTAACAACTATGCATGAGAGTGTTGCCCAATGAGTTCCAGTAATAATGGTCATACCTCCCAAAGATACAAAGAATCTCCGAAGGATAGTTCTCGCCTGAACAACACCATGAGCATGCGAACTGCAAAAAGGTAATCACCTCCGCCTAGGGTTTCTATTCAAAAACAAACACAACATTAGCACCAGCACATGGAGGAAGGAGTCACAGCACTGAGACAGCTGAGATAGCTACAAGGATTTAGAGAAGACATTAAAGTAAACATAAGCTATGTCAGTTTAGTTGTTATCTCCACATGCTATTATACAAAATAACAAAGTCAAATTTCTTGTCAATTATATAACAGTCGCATTCAACTGCAAAAAATGCAATGTTTAATAGATACAAGAGACATCTACTGCTTATAATGATAAATTTCTGAGACGAGGAAATATTTGTCTAGATACATTAAGGCACAAACTATATTTTACAAAATGCAGTTATATTCTAGTTTCTTGTGTCACATACCTAGGTGTTGGTGAAGCTTTGGGTCCAAAACTTGTGTGATGGATGCTAGACTTTGAAGTTGATTCTCCACCCCGACAGATCTCTCAGTGCATCTGAAATTTCCTCGCTTTAAGATTTCAAATGCGAAGGTGATTAAAAGACACGTCAAAAGAATATCAAAGAGAACTATCAACGAGCTACTAAAAATTATTTACTTTATACCAGTTCAGCAAGTATGCTTGTACATTGGTAATTGTTAACTTAAGTTCCTCTATTTATCATATAGGAAGAAAATTGAGAGTTTTTCACAACCAGCTATCTCAAATTACTCTTTTAGTTCAGACATCCTTTCAAAACACTCATTAGTGAAATAAATAACAATTACATGGGTAGGAAAATATATAATGTACCCATTTCCAACTAAATGTAACCATTTCCATTCCTCTCCAGTATCCAGTATTGTTCATAACTGTATGATCTTGCTAAACATTGACCAATAAAAGGGGGAGTTGACAACAAAATACCAGTTTGTGCATCAAACGCTCAAAGCACCAGAATGCATCTGCTTCATCTTCAAGAAGAATTATCATTGGGGAACAAAGATCACTCATACCTGATATTACATGTGCAAGTCATATTAAATTTTGTTGTCAAATATTTTGGAAAAAGTATGTCAATATGAATCTCCCAAGGGTTGACGGTTGAATTCCAAGAGCAGGAAAACAAGAGAAGAAAATAAGAAGAAGAAGAAGAATATACAGTTTATCGATGAAATATGTTATCACCTTGACAATAGCCAACATCTTTGTCAATCCAGGCATAGACAGCAAGAATATCCCAAAGCTTAGAAAGATTTTCTTTCTTCTCATAAAATACCAGACTTCTATCAGTCCGAAGCACATCTAGACCTATAACAAGTAGAAATACAAATTAAGATTTTAATTCATAAATTATTACTGAGCAGGATATGAAATGACCCTCGGAACTTGTTTCTTAAATAATCTGTATAACTTCTCATGATTTTTTTTTTTTTGTAAGAAAAAACAATTTTAAAAAGATAAAATTCCTTAACATATATTCAGCAGCCACATCAAGCATACTAAGCCACCAACCTAAAGTATCAAGTTCATCTTTCAAAAAGATATCACAGTGCCAGCACTTATGTTAACAGAGAGTGTCAGAGAAGATATATGGACACCAAAGCATATTAAAGGACAGGAAAGAAAGAAATGGATGATAACCAACATAGCAAAAGCATAGAACATATAAAAATGAAAGGTACCAATTTGATGTAGGGTAAGCTTCCAACTAATCACTTGTTTATTCATCAAAGGATCTGTGCTTTCTGCGCCGCTATCAACTTGTGACCTTTGAGATGGAATTTGATTAGGACTGGCTTCCATGAGAACTAAAGGGTCTTTAATAGGTTGACCATCTTCAGTGATTAATGGAGCTGTGACAACTATTCCACTGCCAACATGAGAATCCAATTCACGGCACACATCCTTCCATCTTTCATATTGCACTCTGTATGAAAAGATGATTACCCTTAGACTGGATACTAATAAGTCAAAACTTTCTGTTAACACATTTTAGCCCGAAACTAACTGTTACTACCTTTACTAATTTGCTGATACAAATCAAGCACTTAATTTTTCGTTAACTAATCTAGAGAAACATGAAGTTGTATAGTCTTCATTTTGAAAAAGGGCATCCGATGCACGAAGCTCCTGCCAATGTGGAATCTCGGGAAATAGTCAGTCCACATTGGATCTATTGTATGCAACCTTACCCTACACTGCAAGAGGATGCTTCCGTGTCTCAAGTCTGTCACACGATAGCAACTTGACCATTGCGCCCAGGCTCACCTTGAGTCTTCATCTTGAAGTATTTAATAAATCTATCCATTTATTGAACTAGAAAGCAAAAATCAATCAAGGTTTTGACCATTTTGCTTGTAAAAATGATGGATTTCCAATTGATAAGATGAGCTGATCGAACATAGTTTGTTTGGTAGCTTGCAGTTTTGTAACATTACTAATTTTATCATCATAAACAATTATTTCAAGAATTTTGGAAAACATAGTTTGTGACAAAGAGTGAATCAAAGAACTGTGCTTAGATTAATATGGACCAATACAAATTAAGAGACAAAGTTTGAGGAACAAGAGAAAAAAACAAAAGAACAACCTATTTACTAAGCACGTGTAAGTTTGTGTACATTAATTTTCCCCTACCATGATCGACTGAAGCCATGTGTGGGATTGTCTTAATTTTACATAGTCCATTGGCGCACAGGCATATCCTATCTAATCTGTGGATGGGGATGGCTGATGGCACCTAATTATCTTATATAGTCTATATTCACCATTACACTTGAAAGCAGGATTGCAAGAGAAAAAAATCAGAATAAAGTGGAATGAGAACAAATGGATTAGCATCAGTAGCATATATAGCAATGATGGACATGTCTCCAAAATGAGAATAATGCCACAAGAGAAAAATATAAAGTATATGCAAAAAAATCCAGTTATTGTGTACCTTCGCTGCTGTCTCAGTTGCTCACGTTCATCAAAGGTGCTTTTTGGATCAAAGCATCCAAGTAAGAACTCCCAAACCTCTCCTCTTATGGAAGGATGAACACCCTGATCCAGTAAGGAAGGTATTAGGAATCAGTGGTATCAAAGTCAGTTGCTCATCTTAGGCTGTTATTTGTTTTTCACTTGGAATGAAAAATGAAATGATATCAAGATACTATGATATTTCAAAAGCAAACAACCATTCCTTGATGTAGATATACTAGTCATGCAAAGGGGAATGTTGATAAAGCATGGCCAACTATATTATCAAGTCTAAGAAAGAGAGGAATATGCACTTATGTTATTAGTAAACTCTACCCACCGTATAAATGGACTAATAATGTTCCTAAGTCACGTTAATAAATATGCACAATTCCTTGATGCTAAACTACCAGATACAACACTTGTCATGGCAAGATGGACAAGCAATGTTCAAAAATTGACAAAATAAATATGAAATATTGCTTGGTGTTGAGCTACTAGGCATGGTAAAAGGAATGCCAAAGAAATACCTAGTTTTTGATTGGCTGAAACCAAACAATGGATCCCCTACATCCAAGGTAAGAAGCACAAGTTAGATCAGTAATTTGGAATACTAACCTTATTGAATCCTTGGCATACCTTTCATGTAAAGTCAATCCCATTAACGATCACCAACATAGTAATGATATTGATAGATCTCATAGTAGTTCTAATAATCTCTTCTCATATTGTTTCCCTCTTACTTTCTTTTTATGTATCTTTGACTTTGCACATACTCTCCTACATGATGACATTTTTCATTCATTCATCTTCTTGCCATGACTGCCTAAAAGATATTTAAAAAACAAACAGTAGACTAAATCACCTTGTCTCCATGTTTCTCCCACTAAATTCCTTGTGCCTTTCTCTCCTCCCATTTGATAATATATTGTCAAACATGTCATCTAGGTAGAAGGATTGTTAACTTGATATGAGAACTTTGATTAAGTCACCATCTTTTGTGCAGTTATTAGATGAACTTGATAAATTTGGAGTTAGAATAATAATTTTTATGAGAGATGTAGCCATACTATTGACTAAATTAATTTCTATTTTCTCTAAAAAAAAAAATCCAGAAAATTAATTGAAATACCTCCAAAAACAGCTTGTTCTTGTACTAGAACCATAAAGTTTCAAGATGAGGTTCGTATTGGTATACAAAAATCCATCAGAGCTTGTCTATTCCTTCCATAAGTAATTTTTTTTATTATATTCTTGAGCAAATTAAATACCATAATATCAGAAAATTTATAGTTAGAAATAGTTAACAGGTTCAACCAAAGGTAGAAAAGTGAAGATGAAGAAACTACTTGCTCATGTTACACTTTTCCAAACTTTTGGCTGAGTAACATGGAGGTGAAGTAATTTGACCTCTCAAATATAAGAGTTTCCTTTGGTTTACTTTTCACTAAAAGTGAGATATAGAATACAGCTCATTTCTGGAGGATTTCAATGATACCCATGGTTTCTTTTATGCAAAAATGCTAGTATAGAGCAACAGCACAGGAGTTTTTATATAATGATGTAGCAAAACTATAATGAAGCATTGATGCTAAAAGACGAGCTAAATATCAAACATACTGCCCGCTGTATATGTCTGAGAACCGAAGCAATGTCCAAATAACCTTCTGGACTGAATGCAGTTTGCCATCTTCGTACGCTTAGAGTCCTTCCAGCCTACATGAACAAACTAAAACAACTTTGTTAAAGGAATTAACTGAAACATTAGAACAAGGAAATTCAAGACTATTTAATGTAACTCAAAAAGATCTTTCTGTTAACAGATATTCCTTTGGTGGTATGGACCCTCTAATGTAATAACTCACATCATTCAATTTCCTGAACTCCACCTCTACTGTTCACGTGTTATGTATGCCCACGTCTCTAAAGTGGTCTAGGCATGTGAAAAAGGCACAATAAATAAGAAAGAACCGAGATGAATTCACCTAGAATGGAAATAACAGAAAAGGCCAATCATCTTTGCTTAGCAAGATCTGACAAAACAACAGATGTGTTATATAATCCCTCTCTTCTGCCTTGATACAGCAAATTCCCCATTTCAAGCTTGATTTACATGATATAGAAACATCTATTAAAAACCAATACAGAATAAAAATACCAATAGGGCCAAAGTAAATATTTCCAGATTATGTTTAGCAGGCATGGAATCGCCAAGTGCCATGATCTTACAGGCCAGATCATGCCTGTCACTAATGAATTTCTGCGTTGACTAAGATTAAAAAAAAAAATCAAACAAGTTCCAAGAAAGCGGAGCTAAGAAAACATCCCACAAAATCCAGAACTCACTTCGAGCAAATCTTCAAATAACCAAAAACCCCGAACGCGATCTAACGAACCTTAATCTTGAACTTGCTCTTGGGCCCCTCGGCGCACCCTTCCCGAGCCTCGTAGTAAGAATCCGCCGGAACCCCGCTACCTCTCCACGTCATCATCCTGCCAAACTCACAATCAACACCACAAAAATCTCAGACAATAGCGAAGGATCCCCCGCGCGCGCGCTCAAGCTGGAACCCCGGCCGCCGATAGAACTACGTAAAGATCCCACCTTTACACCGCGCCGGCCAGGAAATTGTCCAAATCGAGCGCTACGGAGGCAAAGACTCCGTTTTGACGAGGGAGGGAGGACGACGGGGCGCCCCCTCGGATTTGGAGGGAGCGCGTACGCGCTCTCTCGGTCGATAGCCGGCGAAATGGAATGAGTCCAGATCGCTCCGCGTAGTTTTTGTTGATTTAAGTCATTATTAAGTGACTTAATTAAGAATTGGTCGTATAATTAAAGACTAAGTCACTGGTTTGTGGTTGCCGTCCCGAGCGGTTTTCTTTTTTCTTAATTTTATTTTTAAGTCATTATTTCTTTACTTAATTATCCTTTTCCTCCATTTATTTATTTTACATTTTCGCTAGTATAATAATATTGACTGCTGACAGAAGAAGACATGCTGGATCTTAAGGGGAGACACGTAGGATATGGACATTTATGGCAAAAAAAAATGATAAGAGACTTTTAAATCCCGTTGACTTGAAAATAAAATTTTAAATAATAATATTTATTAAGGATTGTTTTTATCATGTAAATTAGCTGGATAAACAATTTTATTTTTAATTCTATGGGATCAATTGATTCCATTTCAAATAAAATTATTTTATTCGTAACTTCCTACTCAATCCATCAATTAATTAAACTATTAGTTTAAGTGATTATTTATGTCAAGTATACATTAATTCTCACAACTCATTTAAAAATTTACTTATTAATATAATTTTTCTAATCCATAATACAATTTTCTATCTCTTGCATGCATTAAGCATTCAACTCATTCCATATTTCATCTTTTGCTCCTTCAAATAGGAAGTGTAATTTTTTTTACCCTTTTAAAATTGTCGATTTAATATATTTTTTATTCAATTGTCTTTTAAATATTACATATTTGAAATTTTCTAAACATGTCATTTATCATTTATTCCTGCAAATTATTATTTATTCAGTATATATTATTAATAATAATATTTTTTTTCATTTTATGTTTGGAGAGTAATACATTTCCGAAGCATATTAAAAGCTGAAACAATAAAAAAAAAATTAAAAAAATTCCCACCTCTTTTTCCTAGAATTAAAAATTATTTTACCAAAAAAATAAAAAATAAAAAATAGACAACATAAATGCTTGGCAACTTCATCGAGGTTGGTGTTATTCTCGTGCTAAAATAACTCTATTTTTTTATTTTTTAAAAAAAAATGCCTTAATGCATCTAAAGATTGCCAAAAAAAACAAAATATTTTTAAAATTTTCTTGCCCGAAAAAATATTAATATTGAAATATGTAATGTGGTTAAAATGCTTCCATATATATCTGCTAATATCTTTTCAAAAAAATAAAAAAAAATCTTTTTTATATTATACAATAATTGTTTGGTTTAATAGTAAATAAGTTAAACTCCTAAGGCCTCTTTGGTCAATTATCCAATATTTAAACCGTCAAGGTGCAATTAAAAATAAATTTATTGACAATTATCGTAAACAAAAACAATCCCTAGATAAATATAGTTCGACAACATATCACTTCCTACAAGATTACAAAACTTTATATTTCATATCACACAATCAACCATTTCGATATGAAGATTACCATACTTTATATTTCATATCACACAATCAACCATTTCGATATGCTCTTATGCTAGCTACAACCAAAAAAACTTTCATAAACGAGCTATAAGTTCATCAAACAACTATTTGTCGATCTAAAATGTCTAAATTATAAACCGAGGAATAAGGATGTTATAGTAGTTGTTACAAAGCATGCTTAGCTCAAAACTGATCTTCATCCCAACATAATTATTATTATCATATAAATTTAAGAAATTTTCATGATTATTTTTACTACTAGATTACGAAGCATTCTTAGCTCAAAACTCATCTTCATCCGAACATAATTATTATTATCATATAAATTTAAGAAATTTTCATGATTATTTTTACTACTAGATTCTTATATTCATTTTTAAAAAATCAAAATTATATTTACTACTAGATTCTTATATTCATTTTTTAAAACTCAAAATTATATTTTATTCTTAGATTTTGTAGTAGGGTTCCGCTCGAGTTTACTATAGCTGACAAATCCAAACATACATACAGTCACACTCCCAGTGGGCAGCAGCAGCTCAATCCGCTCCCCCTTCACTCTTCCTCCCCCTAACGAAACAACACGGCCCATCCTTCCGTAAACACAATTGCATCTCTCCCTTCCTCTCTCCTAGACAATTAAGCATCGAGGAGCCCTCACGAGTATAGCCGAGTTGATACTCATAGATGTGCATCACAATTAAGCATTGAGGAAGAAGAGAAGATAATAGCACTCGTCATTCATTCTTAGTCCACCTCTTCAGCAAGGCGAAGGGAGGTATAAATTTTTTTTACGTACAATTGTTCACTCAATTAATCCTAAATCGTCAAATCAAATTCCGATCAACACAAGACTCATATACAACTTCTATCATCGACCGATCAATCCTAAATCCCCAAATTAAATTTCATGATTAATTCGGATAGATTATAATTTCAGACTCCGTCGCTACTCCTCAAGTGAGTTTTCTTCCTCATTTCATTTTCCCACTAAATATTTTTTTCCCATATTTTATATTTTATATTTTTATATTTTTTATATTTATATAAAATATGTAAGTGTGAGTAGCAACAAAGGGTGCATGCCTGTTGAGCTTCTCATTGTGACTTACTATTTTGGTTCTCTGTTTTTGTGTATATAACACAGGAGGGGGTGGTGGTGAAATGTGCACAGGCACTTGCACTCCATTAGGGTTTGAGGCAAAGCTCTCTTTGGCCATGGGTTCCCAAGGAATGGAAGAAAGGGTTTACCTCTTACCTATTCTTGGCCCTTTTGCCTCATCTCGGAGAAAATGTGTTCTATGCTAGATGTTTCCTTTTTTCCTTCTTCTATATTTGTGATAGTTGATTTTTTTTTCGATATCGGTTTGGTCGGTTGTTTCGATACGGTTGGGGGATGATACCTCTATTTTGCATCGATCGATGATCTTGTTTGTCTTCGTTATACTATATAACATGTTTATGGAAATTTTAAAGGTTTCTTTTAGCATGTATGTTGAAGATTATTAACATAAGAAAGCGAGAATTTTCGTTCAATTGGGTTGTATCATCGCGGGACGATGATCTTGCGTGTATTTATTGCTCTATTTGATTGGACTATGATTGAGGAAGTTCTTCCTCGTTGCTATTATATTTCATCTTGTACTCATTCATACCTCTTTTGTATAAATATTTTCAGACTCTAGTCAGCCCCCACGGGCTTTGTTGAGTTGGTAAGTGATTATTGATTTATCACATGAGGTCTTGGGGTCGAATCTCGAGACTGGCGAGATGTAAATCTTTGCACTTCGTATAACTCAGCCCCTCCCCCTCCTCTAGTCATGTGTGAAAGACGTAGTTTAACGAATAAATCATCAAGGTAGTCTTATACTAGTTCGACCTAGTAGGAAAGTTCTATATGTTGCTTTCTTCTACTATGTATATTTATGGAAAAATTTATGCTTTTTTAGTATTTTGCATCCTTAACCTAAGATTTTCCTATTCATTCATGTATAGGATGGACAAGTTTTCAATGAACCAGAAGATCAACAACAACAACAATTTGTTCAAATGGATGAACAAGTAGTCATGGATGAGTTCTTCATGGACCTCGAGGAGGATCACTTTCCTATTACTCAAGAGAATGGATCGGTTGACGAGCAATATCAACAAAACTCTGGTGGAAGAAAGAGGCACAATCATCGACATACGATAGAACAAATCCAAGGACTCGAGGAGTAATTTTTTTTTTATATTTATTTGTCAATGTGTTTAGCGAAAGAATGAAACTAAGTTCACTTAACCATTTATTGAAAGGTACTTTCGACAAAATCCACATCCAGATGAGACGCAACGAAGATTCATTTCCCAAGATCTTGGATTGGAGCCTCAACAAGTGAAGTTTTGGTTTCAAAACAAGAGGACGCAAATAAAGGTGAGAATTAAGGTATAGTCTAGTTTTCTACAAATGAAAATAAATTCATAAAAATATTTCCTCGTAGTTATGCTTTTGAAAAAATAAACAAACAAACAAACAGAAGAAGAGGAAACCGTTGAGAAAATGTGTCTATGGATGTGTATTGCTTGTAGAACCAAATGGAGCATGAGGAAAACTTAAGGCTGAAAGAAGAGAACACACAACTTCTAATTGAAAATGTGAAGCTGAAAGGGGCACTCGATACCATTCGATGCTCCAATTGCGGCCAACCTCCCACACTTGGCGAGAAGAGCATCGATGAACTCATAGTTGAAAATGCTGGTATGCGCGAGAAGGTAAATAACAATTTTGATCAAAATTATTTGGATAATAGATATTTAGATTGATAAATTTGTTTAAAAAGGGGGACTTTTGTTAAAAAAAAAAAAAAAATTGGACTTGTTTAATTTACAGATCGAGATGGTGATGGGCTTGATTGCAAAATACACAAGTCGACCGTTGAGGACGCCCTCCGTACTGCTCGAGCCGCCGGTGGCCGAACTGAATTTGATTCTGAACCGGACTGGACCGGGGACTGAAAAACCGGCGGCGCACGTGTTGGCTCTGGTGGCCATGGAGGAGCTTCTCGCGATGGCTCATCGGGACGCGCCGCTGTGGGTTCCAGGCAAAGCTGGGCTCGGCGAAGCATTGAACGAGGAAGAATACGCCCGGGCCTTCCCCGGCGAACTCGGCCCCAATCTCGCAGGCCTCGGCACCGAGGCGAGCAGGGCCACTGCGATTGTCGCCATCGATGCTGCCAGATTGGTCGACATACTAATGAATGTGGTAGGCAGTTTTTACGACTATTAACAAAAAAAAAACAAAAAGAGTCTTGCACGATACGATCACGATAACTTTTGGGGATTTTGACGGCGTTGCAGAGTAAATGGAGCGCGTTCTTCTCCAGCATCGTCGCCGGCGCTACCTACATAACAGGCTATTCAATCGGAACAGGAGAAAGCCATGACGGCTCTCTGCAACTGGTAAAGGCTTCAGCTTGCGATACATCATGTTCATTTCAATGATCGCCATTATTTGAACAAATGTCCCCTTCTTTCTCAGATTACTGCTGAGTTCCAAGTTCCAAGCCCCTTGGTCGCTCTCAGAGAGGGGATGTTCCTGAGGCACTGCAAGCTGCATGATGAAGGGCTCTGGGCGGTGGTTGATGTTTCCCTTGAAGTGTCCCCCGACGCCGCCGTGGCTAAGTTTCGCAGAAGGCCCTCCGGATGCATCATTCAACAACTGCCAGACGATCGCTCAAAAGTGGATGATCAAAATCTTTGTAGTTAGTTGCATTATAATCTGTTAACCTTTTCATTTCTAATCAATCCCCTTCCTATGGCTCGTAGGTCATATGGGTTGAGCATGTGGAGGTGGAAGCCGGAGGCATTCATGACATGTACAAGCCCATCGTCAACTCTGGTCTTGTGTTTGGAGCAAAGAGATGGCTGGCGACGCTGTCAAAGCAATGCGAGAGAATGGCTAATCTCATGGCCAGCAATTCCACTGCTCATATAGTAGGAGACGCCGTAGCGACCAAGAACATACTGAAGTTATCGGACAGGATGGTGGTGAGCTTTTTCAGCGGTGTGAGTGGCTCTGTGCTTCACCAGTGGGCAGATAGACGTAACGTGGGTATAAATGATGTGAAGATCAGAGGCAGGAAGAACCATGGCGATCCAGGGAGGCCTTCTGGCATTGTTGTTAGTGCAAGCACTTCAATCTGGCTACCAATCCCTCCAA
This sequence comes from Hedychium gardnerianum, assembly GCA_038050645.1. NCBI lineage: Eukaryota > Viridiplantae > Streptophyta > Magnoliopsida > Zingiberales > Zingiberaceae > Hedychium > Hedychium gardnerianum. The sequence continues at coordinate 13,630 of JBBUKS010490142.1, forward strand.
AGAGACTTTTTGATTTCCTCCGAGATGTGCCCTCTCGTAACCAGGTATTCAAAGCTTAGTAATCTTGTAGGAGATAATACAAAAATCGATGGCCAATACTCTTTGCTTGTTTCGGTGAAACAGTGGGACGTTCTGCTAAATGGAAGCATGCTCCGTGAGGAAGCCAGCATCAACAATGGCCAGGATGAACAAGGAAACTGTATCTCCATATTCAATGTTGGAGTAAGTTCAAAATTCCTGTGTTCCTCTACTTCTAGAGGATATTTCTTCTACTCTAACCTATACATTTCGATCACAATGTAGCTTCCTGAGGAAGGGAGAAGGACGATGATGCTCCAAGAAATCTGCTCTGGCCCAATCTGCTCATTCGTGATTTATACTCCTATTGATTCTGTCATAATCAATGCTGTGCTTGGTGGTGCAGACCCCAACTTTGTTGCATTGCTGCCTTCAGGGTTTGTCATCCACCCTGATGGGCCCTCTGGATTCGGGGACGATGAAGCTAAACAGGGAGGTTCTCTTCTGACGGTGGCGTTTCAGATCTCAATGCACTCTCGTCCAAATTCTACGATCTCTGTCGTATCCATAGCAACAGTGAATAATCTTCTGGCTTCCACCTGTGCCAGAATAAGAGACATTGCATTGTCCAAGTAATGCAGGTAAAAATTGAAGAAGGAGCTGGAGTAGTTGCTGCAAAAGGATTCAATAAAAAGTGAGCTCTGTCATCAAGAACTATGCAGTCCATCAGTGTCTTGTTGTGTCTCACTGTTACCTTTTTTTCATCAATTTCCCAATAAATCAGCTCCGTGACTGAATTTTGTTTTCCAATCAGAAGCTAAAATGATCTTAAAACTTTTCTTGATTATGAAGTGTCTATCGCATTTTGTTTTTGATTATATGAATTCCATTGAGTTTGTATTAATTGTCCTTTCAACTTTAATCGTCGAGATTATCAACCCGTTGAGTGGCAACGTAGGTTGAGATTACGCATGGACGACAACTTACGTGGGTATATGATATAATTAAAATTAGAATTTTTTAATTCATCTATTTTTTCTCTCTTCCTTCATGCGTATTTTTTTTGGCCCCGATTCTTCATATTTTTTTTCAAAAAATTTTAAATTTCGTCGCCTCTCTTCTTCTCCTTTTTTTTTCCTGGTTCACTAAACCATCTATTTTTCTCCTCTTTTTCCCTCGATTCCCTTAACTCTCAATCTATCTCCGTCGCTGTCGTCTCTCCATACATCGCTGATTGTTATCGCTCGTTCTCACGCTATCTTTCCGAGAATCCTTTGCTATCGTCGCACGTTTCCTTCCTCGTTTTTTGTTCTTTTGTTACAGAGGTTGGTACAGATTTTTTTGGGTGCAACTTTGTTCTGGTGCTATTTTGTTCTGGTGCATGATACTGTTTTGTTCTAGTACAAATTTGTTCCAATGTTGTTTTGTTCTGGTGCGTAATGTTGTTTTGTTTAAAACAACACCACGTTGGTGTTAGTTTGTTCAAAACAGCACTGATGTTGTTTTCTCAAAAACAACACTAGTTTGACACTGATTTATTCAAAATAGCACCACGTTGATATTGATTTGTTCAAAACAGTACTAACGTGGTGCTGATTTGTTCAAAACAGCACTACGTTGATGTTGTTTTTGTTAAGACCGAAGGAATTTAGATATCTCCATAATTGTATGATATTATCCACTTTGGGCTTGGGCCTAGGCCCTCATGGTTTTGCTCTTGGACTCTACCCAAAAGGCCTCATACCAATGAAGATGTCTTTTCCTTATAAGCCT
>JBBUKS010490152.1:0-15420 GCA_038050645.1 Hedychium gardnerianum
AGGATTTTGTGAGAAATCAAACTCTTTGATTGCCTCATCAAAACGGATATTCCAACTCTTGGATGCTTGCTTCAATCAATAAATGGATCGTTGAAACTTATATATTTTATTTTTATCAACAGATGTGAAACCCTCGGGTTATATCATATAAAAATCCTCAAATAGATTTCCATTAAGGAAAACCATTTTCACATCCATATTCCATATCTTATAATCGTAATTAGCTGTTATGACCAGGAGTATATGAATGAATTTAAACATAGCTACTAGTGAGAAGATTTTGTCATAGTAAACACCTTGCCTTTAACAATAGACTTTCGCCACTAATCTTGCTTTGTAAGTAATTACATTACCATCCATGTCAGTTTCTTTCTTAAAAACCCACTTGCATCCAATAGGTGTGAGGCCTTTAGGTAGGTCTACCAAGTTCCAAACTTAGTTTTTGTACATGAAATCTATTTTTGACTTCATGGCTGTTAACACTTGTCCCTTTTAAAACTTTTTAGAACTTCCTCATAATTAGTAGGTTCCTTATCCTCAATGAGCAATGATGTGTCTAAATTGCAAGTGCATGATTCTATCATCAAGTAATAAAATATTGATCCATAGGACTTGTTGATTAAATACTAATTGAGTTTGTGAAGCTAGTTATCTAGACAATCAAGGGTTTTTGAGGTCATGAATGTACGTCTAAACCGCAAGTACATGGTATTGTCGTTAAGTAATAAAATAACGATCCTTAGAGATTGTTGATTGAGCACTAATGAGTCTACAAAATAAGTTATATAAACAATCAAAGTTGGTTGTGAATGATTAAAAACTAGAGGTTGAGAGAGAGAGAGAGAGGTTGAGAGGTCCAAGATGAGAGAGGTTGGTTCTTAAGAGAGAAGATGGCTTGGGGTAAGAGATCTTATGACTTAGGTTTCATCATGATGCTAGTTGATGATTCTATAGATTGTTCATATCCTTACCTCTATATTTACAATCTTGTAGGGATTCTAACCGTCCCCACGGGATGGACTGATGGCTAGTGCATGAGGTGTTTCCACAATGAGGTCTAAGGTTCAAATCCTGGCTAGTAGCCAAGTTTCTGCCCTCTCTCATGTACTAGTCACTGTTCGGGCTAGCTAGACTAGTCCTTGTGATTTACCTCCTCCGTGTTGGTCCTTGGACGGATTGGCGGGGGCGCTGGGGGCGAGCGTTTCTCTTTTTTGCCACAATTGTAGGGATTCTAACCAAATTACTGGTAAGAACCCGTGAATGGTACACCGGAGTGTTTACACTATTTTCTTCCAATGCTATTAAGTAGAAGAGGTAACATAGAAAGTTCGATAAAAGGATTACCCTCTATCACCAAGGGTTACCCGGTCATACAGTCTAGATTATACAAGTCACTTCCTAACATTGAAAATAGTGCAAACCCCTTAAACTCTAATTAGCTAATCCCTTATGAAGAATGGACCCCAATTTAAGGTGATGACTCTAGAAAATATAGTTAAAGGACTATCCTTTTTCACTAAGGGCTCTTTGGTCATACAATCTAGAGCAATATACTCTACATGATAACAATCCTTCACATTCACATGTATACATTTCATACTCACATTCAATCAAACATAACTAAAGTATCACACACATGGAACAAATCATAAACACTTCATAGAATAAGGAATTTGGAAAATCCATAGTGTTTACATCAACATCACATCATAATGTTGGTGCAGGGAGTACCAGATAATATCAATCCACCTCTAGGGTTTCGATGTTTGACAATATACCAAGGTCAAGTTGGTTTAACCAAGGGTTAATCCAAATCGGACTTGATGTTTGGAAGTGAGAAGTCTAGTCAGGTCAAAGTTGACCAGATGACTAGCGAAGAGAAAGTCCTAGTGAGTGAAGCCAGGAGGAGAAAGTCTTAGTGAGTGAAGCTAGGCCCTAGTGAGTGAAGACAGGAGGAGAAAGTCCTAGTGAGTGAAGCTAAGAAGTGAAAATCCTAGGGGAGTGAACCTTAGGTGGTGAAAAGTCTACCGAGTGACTAGCCCTAACTGGAGGTTAGGTAAGGATAAGTCCAAGCAGGTTAAGGGTGACCGAATGCTTGACAAAGTGAAATCCTAAGGAGTAGACCTTAGGTGGTAAAGTCTTAGAGGAATTGAACACAAGCAAAAGGTGATCCTAGTAGGTCAGGTAGACTTACAGTACTAGGCTAGGTTGCTTATTTGTGCATGTATGTTTGTTTTGCAGGAACGTAGAGCTGGAAACAAGATTAGGAAAAAAAAACATATGTAAACAGGAGGTAACTACCTGGACTGGACAAATCCAGGCGTCTAGAGCATCCAGGTGCCTCTATTAGATCCAGGCTCCTGGACCAGAACTTATCAGGTCAAGATAAGGCGTGCGATAATTTTGGATATGATGATGCCCAACTTTAGGTGCTTGGAAGGATTCCAAGCGCCTGGAATCACTTTATATAAGCAATCACGAGCAGAGGCTTAAAAAACAACTTCTTCCATCATACTCTTCATATCTACGCTCAGATAAATGTGCTACGAAGCTCTATGACCGGGAAAGCTCTAGGAAGGGTGCGCTGCCCTCAGGACCTTCAGATCGACCGCAATAGTTTGTTTGTATTTTATGTTTACAAGTTGTGCTAAATTCTTTATCTTATTTGTGCTTGTACTCTAAACTATAAGATGGGTTTTCTCCTCCTCCGAACAGTTTTTGGAAAGGAGACCACTAGTGGACTCACGCTTGAGTGTGTAGGCCTTGGATGTACTGACCCCGGGGGTTGAGAACCAAGTAAAATCTCATGAGTCTTTCTTTGTTATTTTGGTTATTATTTTATATTCCAATGCATACTAACATTTATAGAAAGAACACAACAAATGAACAAAGTGAAAAAGATGAGGTCAATATTCACCCTCCCCCCCCTCTATCGATGCACACCGATCCTATACACAATTACTCCCTAAATCTTAGAATCTAAGAGATCTACTCCATAGCAAAGGAGAAACAAAACGAAGACAAGAAATATAGCATTATTACAATCCAAAATAAGAGTGGAGAAGAAGGAATGCTTATCAAGGCATTGTCGTCATTTTCGGATGAAATCCTTGCTCTGGAAGTGGACGAAACATTGAAATCGGCTGGAAAATAGACCTTGTAGGTTCCCTTAAAAAGGAAACCTTTCCTCCCCTTAAAAAGGGGATTTTGACCCCTTTTTATAGGCCCACGCCTGTGCCTTATCACCACATGGTTGTGCTTGTGAGGCATGACTATTCCATGTGGAGTCTAGGAAAAAGACATGACTGTGCCCAAAGGGCACGACCTAGTCATGGGAGTCTCTAGGAAAGAGACACGATTGTGCCATTGACATGACCTAAAAGTGGCAAACAAGCTTCAGGCAAACATGGTCGTGCCTTTTAACACGACCAAGACATAGGAGCCTCTGGTTCTTCACTTGGCATGGCTTGAATGAGACACGACCGTGCCTAATGGCATGGCCTTCCCATGGATGCTTCTGGAAATGTTGGTGAAGACTCTTGAGGAGGCACAACCGTGCCTTTTGGCATGGCCTGATGGTGGAGGTCTTTGGAATTCTACTGGAGTGCTCTAATGAGAAGGCACGACCATGCCAATTAGTATGGTCTGCCCATGGGAGGTGTTGTGGGGACATGATTTTGAAGCAAGGTCGTGGCCCATTTAACTCCAAATAGTGTCCTGTCAATGGAAATATAAAGCAAGCAGATCTCCGAACTAAAGGAATAAAAATATAACAATATATTGAGATAGGGTGCGATAATGTAGATCATAATCAATGAAATACAAGTAGATGTGCAACAAATAATGTCTAAAAACATATATAATATATGCACATCACACCCTAGATTTAAACCTTTACTTGTCCTCAAGAAAAAATCTACAATCTAGATTCATGTGACAATAAGATGCATCATAATCCCTAGTGAATCATGTTAATCCTATCATATAGTTTCATTGATGAGCATAATATAAGAATTGTTTGAGAATGATCTAAGTAAAAGTTCTCCATGCTCAATGTAATAAGTGGCTTAACATTTCAAGTGTCAACTCTAAGCCTAGTCAATTCATCACTTAATCGTGTTCCTTGTGACTCTAGAGATAGGCACTTACCTGTCACACGCATGGTTCATCTTTCTCAAACTACACAAGGTCTCAAAGGATAGGTCAGATCAAGAGAAACATAATAGTTATTTTCCCAATATCCAAACTCGGTCTCAAAGGGGTAACTTGTTAGTTTTCACTCACAACAACTATTTTTATTCCCTTATTCAATCTTGTTTTTTTTGTGTGCTTACAAGATGTATCATTATGTAGCACTATAATAAGTAAAGGGATTTTGATTTTTCCAAATGAGTTAACGTGATATGAGTTTCTCCAGTAACCAAAATATAGTTGAGGAATCACCTTAGAAACACAAATACTAGTCTCGTTCTATGAATCATGACTATTTTCAGATGTATCTACTATCAAAGTCAAGCATCGTGTAAAGAAATCCTAAGACTAAGCAAATTCTCAAACTCTTTAAATAAAACAATGCTTATTTCATGCTACTAAGGATAAGAAAAAGTAGATTACTAAGCATATTAGCACATAAATCATACAACATGAAAATCTATAACAAGTGTGCTAGTATTTTTGCGAGAAGAAGAAATCATGCTATAACATGATGATGGTGCAAATGACATGCCATAGAAATAGAATCAAAACAAAAACAAACTCACATGCAAAAGAAACAAACTAACTCAAACATGCAAAAGAGAATCAAAATGAAGCACATGAAGAAAACTGAAACAAATGCAGAAACAATAATATGTACAACCCCCTAGACTTGAACATTTCATTGTCCTCAATGAAGCAAAACTCAATAGGGTGGAGATGGAGGAACATCAGAGAAACCTGGGAATCCAGGAAGGTTAGGAAACCAATACTTGCTTATATGCATGTGCTGGCGGTGTTTGTACATAGTATCAATTTCCATGCAAGTTAATCACATTAAACCCAGATTGTCCTCCCTTTTTCCCATTCTTTCTTTTGAAGGTCAATGAAATCAGTGACCAACTTGAATAATTCTTCCCTCCTCCTAAAGTGTTGTCGCACACATCAAAACTGGTCATCTGACATAATACAATGTCTCTCTAAAAGATCTACATGTATAGTATGATCATAATGAAGAGAATCTAGGGTGGAACGAAGCCCAAAAAAGTCAAACTGAGAAGTAGAGGGAGCATGACTACTTATGACAACCTTAGTATATGGCTCAATTGGAGGGGGAATAGGGTATTGATTGGTGTTTGTCATTGACCAATTCTCTCTTATATGAATGGTAGTGAAGTTGTAGTTTGGCAAACGTAATGGAAAACTATTCTTCAACATTAGACTATATCCATATCCATCTCTTTGAATCATGCGTGTTGCTAAGCATAAGTCAATATCAATCTTAGAGATACCATCCACTACCTCCAATCCCTCCAAATCACATCCTAAGACAATAGCAATACGAGTTAGTAACCATCCTAAAACAATAATACTAGGGGAGGAGGATTTCCCTAGTCTTACTAAATCCTTAATAAAATGAAATTTCGTATCGATGTTAACTTCCTCAAGCATAGCCCAAAGACAAAGTAATTCAATGATGCACTACTGCTATACCATCACTCCGTACAAAAATTGTATGCTTCAATACTTGATGAAGGTAACGGAAGACAGGATTACGAATGGAGGTAGCCTTAGAAACTGAGGGATCGAACATATCACCACTACCACCATCAAGTGTCCCCCATAAAGATATATGATTAAAAATTTTAGGGACTTCTTGATTCCCCCCATATGGTAATTCAAAACATGCATTGAAATCATCAAGTGTCCACTCAAAATCATCATTGAACAAACGGAAATGAATCCTTTCTTCCATAAAAGATCCATCAAGGTTAATAGAGCTTAAAAATTCTAAAACAATTCTAGGGTATGTCAGATAATTCATACTCATGAGACCTTTCCACCCTATCCTATTTATCATCCACTGTACATCTTCCTTGAGGCCTAAAACAACTAGAGTATGATAATCTAAATATTTTGTACAAGCAATACGATGTTTGATCAAAGAATTATAATGCAATTTTTTTTCATTATTACCCAAAATAATGCCATAAGGATTTTTGTTACCTTTGTCGTGTGCCCTTCACTTTCCTTTGTCTTTGACCTTGGATGCATTGTCTTTTGAATATCAGACTCCTTTCTCAAGATATTAGAACAAGCCCGGGGGGGGGGGGTGAGGGGGGACAAAAGAAAAGAGAAACAGAGAATGGAGAATCCCTCTCTTGAAAAGAGAGGAATGTAGGGGTGAGAAACCTTGGATGAGATTTAAGAGGTGGAGATGAGAAAAGAGAGATGGAGGAAATCCTTGATTGTGGTGAAGAAGAAAGAAGTGGAGTAAGGGAATTGGAGGCGCACGACCGTGTGGTAAAAAGCACGAGCGTGCTTTAGGGTTTAATTTTGTGGCCTGTCATCTCAAGGCCATGTCTTAGACATAGCCCCCCTTGACCCATTCTGTTTGTGAGGCTTTTCTCCACACGGTCGTGTCAAAAGACACTGCCACAACGTGGTTGGATCAGTTTTTCTTTGATTCCAACTTTTCTAACTTTAGAAATGGGCACGATCGTGTCAAAAGACACGACTTAGATGTGGCTTTCTCTAGATAAATTCTGGAAGAAGACCTTAGAGAGGCATGGCAATGCCAAAAGACATGACCGTGTTGTGACTTATTTCTGTCTTGTGCTTTGATGAGACATGGCCGTGTGTCTCCATTATTCCTTCAAAATTCTTGTACACAAGTTCAAATACAAATTAAAATCAAAAAACTAAAACATAGAAACAAAGTATCAAAGTAAACCCTTGGGTTGCCTCTCAAGAAATGCTCGTTTAAGGTCACGAGCTTGACCCCTATCTTGGCTCAATCTGGAGGACGAGGTTCAAAAAAGTATTGTTCTACTTCCTCATTAGCAGGCATCCCTAACAAAATCTTTTCAGTCTCTTCCCATTCACCTTACAAGACCCTATTTCCTTGTTCTAGATGTCAACTACCCCATATGGATATACCTTTTGAATTTTGAAGGGTCCCTTCCATCATGATCTCAGTTTTCTATGAAACAATCTCAGGCTTGAAATAAACAACAATACAAGCTCTCCTTCATGAAATTCTCTTCGTACAATATGTCTATCATGATATTGTTTTGTTCTTTCCTTATAAGACTTGGCATGCTCATAAGCATACATTCTAAGCTTGTCCAATTCAATGAGTTGAAACTTTCTCTTTTCTCCAACTAATTTCAAATCAAGATTCAATCATTGAATTGCCCAATAAGCTTTATGTTCCAATTCCACTGGTAGATGACATGTTTTTTCATAAATCAAACAAAATAGTATCATCCCAATAGGAGGCTTATAAGCCATATGGTAAGCCCATAAAGCATCATCCAACTTTAGAGACCAATCCTTTCTAGTCATGGATACCATCTTTTCCAAAATTCCTTTGATCTCTCTACTTGCCCACTTGTCTGCGGATGATATGGTGTTGAAATCTTATGGTTAACTCCATATTTCTTAAGTAAGTTCTCAAATTATCTTTCAATGAAGTGAGAACCTCCATCACTGATAACTGCTCTAGGAACTTCAAATCTGGGGAAGATTATCTTCTTGAAAATCTTGATGAAAGTTTTAGCATCACAAGTAGGAGAGAAGCTTCTACCTATTTGGAAACATAATCTAAAACAACTAAGATATAATTATTTCCACATGATGAGGGAAATGACCCCATAAAATTAATTCCCCAAACATCAAAGAGCTCAACTTCAAGGATAAAATTTAAAGGCATCTCATGTTGTTTCGAAATATTTTTCTATTTTTTTGACAATGATCACAAGATAGTACATAATCCTATGCATCTTTAAACAAATTTGGACAAAAGAAACCAACTTATAAAACTTTAATTGCTATCTTTATATTTCCAGAGTATTCCCATAAGGTAATAAGTGACAATCATGCAAGATTTGCTCAGTTTCATCCTCGGGTACACATCTTCGATAGATCTATCTCCACACTTCTTGAAAAGTATGGGTTCATCCCATATGTAGTGCTTAATATTTGTGAAAAACTTATTTTCTTGTTGATAAGTGAGATTTGGTGGGAGAATACCGCTAAAAAGATAATTCACAAAGTCTACATAACTGGGTCTTTCATATTAGTGATGGATAAAAGATGTTTATATGGAAAGGAGTCATCAATAGATATATGTTTATTTATGTTTCCTTGTACATCTTGACACATTATGAATAAATGATCCGCTATAATATTTTTTGCCCATTTCTAGTCTCTGATTTCAAGATCAAATTCTTGAAATAACAAAATTCATCTGATTAACCTAAGTTTGACATCTTTATTATTGAGTAAGTATTAGATCGAAAAGAGCGCTAAAGGTGGGTGAATAGCGCGTATCGCTTTTTCACACTTTCATTAAAGCATGAGAGTAACTAAAGCAGAATAAGAAAAAGAATAAGCAACACAACCAAGGTGACACGTTTGTTTTTTACTTGGTTCACCTCCCAACGATGGCTGGTCCAAGGCCCGCACCCAAATGAGTACTTTCAATGGGAAATCCACTAATAGCATGATGATAATACAATTCAATTAAGTATAGATTGCATATAATAAAAATACCGACAACTTGAAAGAAGAAGAAAGCTTGAGCGTCGGTTGTTGGAGCAGTGTTTCGACGACGTAGAACGAGTTTCGAAGTAGAACGCGAGTATGAAAGTTGTCCGAGTAGTTGTATTGAAGGTGCTGGTCGAACCCTTCTTTTATAAGTTCATCCAAGCGCCTCTATTCCTTTTGAGGTGCCTTTATCTGAAGTGATTTGATCCAGATCCGAGTCTGTTGCACCTTATCCTCTTCTAGCTACCTTTATTCCTTTGAGGTGCTTGGATTGTTGACGTGGCTGGATCTAATCGATGTTGGACTCTAGCCGAGTCTATCCCAACTCATCCACCTCAATCCCTTTAAGGCGCCTGGTTGTTGACATGTTCAACCAATCAGAGGTTGCCACCTCATCTTTCCAACGCCAAGGTGATTGAGGTGCCTCAATTATTTTGAGGCACCTGGTTCAGATTGAGGCACCTGGATCCTTCTAGGCATCTGGTTCAGCAGTTTCAAGGCTTCAGCTTTTGCATCATAGAGTTAGCATATACAAAATATAAAACATAATAAATCATGTTTGACAGTCTCAGGACTGTCCGATTCTGACTCTTAGGGTTTCGTTGAATCCTAGGTTGAACCGACGCCTACTGTTCTCTCAATGGGGAACGTGTCCTCACCTACTCCTCTCAAGAGAGTTTACCTGTTGTCAAATATCTTGACCTCCAGACTATTTAAAATTTTGTTTAGTATCCGATCTCGACCTCCGGGACTTCCTGCTAAACATTCGGTCCTCGACCCACCTAGACTCTTGCCTGATGTCCTCGACCCCCAGACTTTTCCGCCTAGTGTCCTCGACCCCTAGGACTTTTGTTTGGTGTCCTCGATCTATCAAGACTTCTGCCCAATCCCCCGGACTAGGACTTCATCGCCCAATCTCCCTGATCAGGTCTTCTTGCCCAATCTAACTGACCAGGAATTCGTTGCCTAGCCTCAACTAGGTCTTTCACCTTGCCTATGTTCCCTTAGAACATTCTGCTTAAGCTTCCTATACACTCAGTCATACTCATTAGATAATAATAACCCTTAACTTTGGACCTTTGCCATCTATCAAAATATAGGTTCGATTAGCTGGTGCTTCTAGTACCAACAATATCTTCCTTTTTGATTTATGGCAACCTAGTTCAAAGTTAAGTGAAAGTATTTTGCAAGTAAAGATTTAATGCAACATAAAATTTTAAGTAGAGAGACAACTTTTGAATGATTTTCATAAATGTAAAAAATTGCTCGCCCTTAATTATAGTTGTCCCCCTGAAGTTAAGGTCTTAGTGTGTCACGCCCCGGGAGTATATTTGTCCGACGAAAATCAGACAACACCTCCCCTATATGACTAACAATATCCTGAATACATAGACACAGCAAACACATATAAATACCTCACACGAGTATACACATCCATGCAGTGTAATAAACGATAAAAATACCCTACCCGGGTATTGTACAATCACACAGTGTATAATGTTAAAACAAAATAGTATAAAACAACAAGAATGGTCTACATGACCAGAAAATCAAAACATATCATTTGCGAGCCGGCCCGACTTATAACACCATCAATACATGACCAAAAATAAATCCAAAATCCGGATACATATTTCTTAATACATAACATAAGTGATAAACCAATGCGGAAAGCTAAAAAAAATTGAAAACATCGGAGATAAATTCGAGGCTCGATGTGATAGGGACAGTGCGACCAGATATCCTCAAAGAGACCCAATCAACAACCTACTAACAAGAAACAATAATAGAAAGCAGGGGTAGTGAGTACAAAGGAAATACTCAGCGGGTATAAGAAAGATAGTGCATGAACAAAAATAAGTACAATAACTCAAGAATGTATAGGAATTCAAAGATATACAGTCTCACAGAAAGAATATACTCACCATCGTATGCTAACACCCGTATGCCACTACTATACATGCACCCTACTCAACTGCACATAGTATCAATAGTAGTGCCATTAATACAGAATATGTGTACAACATCTCACATGCATGTACCCTCAATAATAAAAATAAGTACAACATCCCATATGCATGTACCATCAATAACCAGCATAAGTATCACATCTCATATGCATATATTGATACAAGTAACAGTAATTGGGGTCTCGTATGTGGGAGCAATGCTCCACCACAAGGTATATAAACGACCAAGACACTCAGCTCGTCAGCTGTAGACTGCGGGACATACACTCTACCACGTTATACATGGGCAATTCGTAAATGTCAGGATCTTTGTCTGCGGGAGAAACTCTCTATCACGAATGGGCTCGTGGGAAGACAAGAGGTAGGTATCTAATTACGGGCTGCGGGAGAAACACTCTACCACGTATGACCTCATGGGCAGCCAGGGTGTAACAACCCAAATAGTAGCATGTCTATGACTAGCTCATAACCGAAGGGAGCACTGGTCGCCAACCCATGAATCTCTATGATACTATGACTAGCTCGTACCCGAAGGAAGCACTTGTCACTAGCATACATGCATCATCGAAGTTACGACTAGCTCATACCCGAAGGGAGCACTGGTTGCTAGCATACATACATCATCGATGCTATGGCTAGCTCATACCCGAAGGGAGCACTGGTCGCTAGCATACAGGCATTATCGATGCTATGACTAGCTCATACTCAAAGGGAGCACTGGTCGCTAGCATACATACATCATCGATGCTACGACTAGCTCATACCCGAAGGGAGCACTGGTCGCTAGCATACATACATCACCGATGCTCCGACTAGCTCATACCCGAAGGGAGCACTGGTCACCAGCACACATGCATCATCAAGATGGGTAGAATACGACTAAATCTACCCTCGTGCATATCTATCCATGCAATGTACATCATCACTATAATCCAGATGTACTAACTCAAATCCAGGTCATAAATACACGATTACAACCACCCAATCAAAAATAAGCTAGCATGTATATCTCCCAGAATACATGCCACACATGTGTTCACATTTACGATCATGACCTTTTACACATGCTACAAAATCAATGGTACAAGTCATGCTAATGTCAATCAAAAAATTCAAGAATATGATGTACAAGCTATAACAACATTTAGTACACGTCTCATACGTGTCCAAATCAATTCTACATGATATAAATGGAACCAAGACTCACATCCACACCTAGATGCATGCTCACACACATATCCATCAACTATATGTACATAGTATGTTTTTCTAAGGTATATTACCTATGCATGATTATTACAAGATAGGAAATCAAATGGAGACTGCATATAGATAAACTAGATCCCATAAAGTGCAAGCATATAAAGTTCAAACTCAGGTATAAATACAACAAGAGCTGGGTAAATACGAACTCCAACTAAGCAAATTATCATGCACCAAGACAAATATTTAAAGTAGAAACAAAGGTAGAAATACCCGCCTCTAAAATAAGTCATAGTACAGAAATCCTCAAGTCCGAGTACTCGTTCCTAATTGTTGCCCTGCATTCACATAAATTCAAATCAAAACTCCGGATCTAACCTAAACATTTCTCTTAAACGAATCCTATATCGTACCGGAGCTCTAAATGGGATTCTCTCAATCCCGTATCCAATTAGTTCACTTCATAAAATGAATCTTCTTATTATCCATTTTTAAACCATTCTACATTTCCCAAAACTGAACCCCTATCCATAGAAGCTCAACTTAAATTTTGAATCTAGCTTCTTTTGATGTCAAGTGTAGGTATACCAACACTTACAATGATCCATTAATATAATATCAACACAATAATCCATGATCATGAAATAAAATACCAAAACCCTAATGAAACTTCTCCTTTACCTTTGTTAGGTTTGTGGCAGCGGGCAGGGGTCGGATCCACAGTAACTACCACTGATCGAACCACCAAATTGGCCAAAAATTTGAATTTCTTCCTCCTGATCAGAAAAACAAACATCCTCAATCCCCATTAATGCCCTAATTCAAGAATTTCAAATCTAATCCTCGCCTTTCTTCCAGGAACAGCAGCCGATAGTGGAGAATTCCTCCAATCTCACACTATAAACCCAAATCGGACACAACCCAACTAAGTGACTATGAAGCAACTCCCAGCTGCCTGTCTCAATCTAGTAGCTGGCCAGAGGAGAGGAGAGTAGGGATTTAACCAAGGTTGGTCGGCGGTGAACAGAACAGAGAGATCGATGTTCCCTGGCGAGCACCCATTAGAGTTAACTGATAGGGCAAACAACCGTCCTATAAGCTGAAGAACTACCGGAGAAGAAATAGAACCCTACCGACGGAGATCTAGCGTCGCGACGTCCACCGTGTCATCGACGTCGGATCCCCTTCAAGGACCTCCGGAAGCCCTTCTATCTCCTTCTCTGGCTAGTACCCAACCCTAGCCGAGGTTGCGACCGGCATCCACGAATTCGACGGCCATTTTCTAGCGTTGGCAGCGGCGGCGCGACGAGTTCTGGCGAGCTCGCAGTGAAGGGGAGGAAGAGAAATCACGTGATTTCGGCCGAAGGAAGGAAATCAATCGGTTAAATAAGTAATTCCAACTTAGGGTTTGATTTTTCCTATTCCCATCTTAGGTTAATCAAATCAATCTTATATTAATTTAATCAAATTGATTCCTAACTCAATTAATATATATTTAGCTCCGTTAAATCCCCAAAATTTTTCTGGAAACTCCCAAAAATTCCTATAAACTTATTCCTCAATCAACCTTTTTTTTCGTATTTAACAGTTCTTATATATATATATATATCTAAACTTATTTCCCTTCACTGCTCATTTACCCCTTCACGATTTTTTTTCTCCACCGATCCTCTTCTCTGCCTCCTAACTCGAGCATCACCGTCGAGCTGCCTCCTCACTTGAGCATCGCCGCCAAGCTCTCTCCTCTTTATCTCTGTCGTCGATCGCAAGAGGGTGTTGTCAAGTTCGGCCAGCCCAGAGCCGCTGACCCCCTTCCTCCTCTCGTCTCTCATTCCTCTGGCCACTGTGAGTAGACATCGGCCCTACTCATCGTTGGCCATTGCGATCAGCATTGCCACCCATCTTATTATTCTGATCTTTTGTCCAGCACATCAGATTGCTCCGACTATCTTGGTACAACCAATATAGCCCCCATTCCGTCGCTGGTCAGTGGCCACCTCCGGCTAATTTGAAGATTCGGTGATCACCATAATAAGGTAAGGGTGATTAGTAATAGTGAGTTGGTTTAGAGCTTGATTTAGGGGTTTATTTGGTCTTCTTCCATTTGAAAATAGGTGGTTTCAGTTGGGAGAATTTCGGCTAGGGTTGCTGTTCTAGCTCCGGTCAACTATTAACAGTGAAGGTAAAGGGGTTTTCGTGAGCAATTTTGGGTGTGAAGTTTGGATCGATTGTTGATTAGTATAGATTGTCTTGTTACAGCTTGGTTTGGCCCTTGCTCTGATCACACCCATCTAGATTTGGTTCCGACAACCACCTTCGAGGAGGAACCACTTGGTCACGAATTTCTCCACCTAATGACTGTTAGTTGTATTACTAATTGGTGATTGTTAGATTTAGGTAGTTGAATTTATGATTTGGGAAGTTTGGATTTGTGTAATTATGTTGTGGTTGTTTGGATGCGAAACATGTCATATTACTCCTAAATTTGATGTTGTGGTATGATCTATGGTGGTAAGTAATTGCATGATCAGTGTTATTCTATTTTTTGAATTGGAGAATTTTTGTTGTAGCTTGGATTGTTAACATGGAATCTAGTCTGGTGGATTAGCTAATATTGGAGTTCATTTGGCTTAAGGCTAGGGTTTGGATAAGAAGAATGTATTGATGCTTTGTTGTTTGGATGTGTGGGGTCTGATCTCTATTTGTCATGCATGTTTATGATGGTAAGTAATGGTATGAAGAGTTTGAATCTAAATTGTGTCATTTGGTTGATCTTACATATTTGTTGTATTAGGATCCTTGATTTGGACTTCAGGGATGTTGGTATATAATTTTATGGAGGATCTAACAAGATGTACAGATTCTATCTTTGGTAGGATTTGTTCTTGCTTAACACCCTCTTGAAGTATGAAACATGTTAAAATTATGGAGTACTTGATTTTGTGTTGTTATATCATACTAGCCTAGTTTAAATCTTGGAGTTTATGAATGGATTATAAGACTAGAATAAATTGGTGGTTAGATGGATTGGTTCGAATTGATGTTAGGGTTCATCTTGTTGGATTTACCTATTATGTGAAGTTAGTATTTGTTATATTATTTGAATGAGTTAAGATATGTAGTTAAAGAACCTCTGTGATTCATTAGCCTTGTAATTAGGTATTGGAATTTATACATGATGATACTTAGCGATTTTTAACTTCCTAAGTTGTTAATTAAGGGGTTATCTGAACAAGAATTATTAGACGATTTACTCACCTAAATTAATTAGTGAGTTTTGATTCTTACTTATATTCTAGTTTGAGACTGTACCAACTCTAAGGATTTCTATAGCATGATCTATATTTGAGGTGGGTACTTCTTACTTTGGTTGTGTTTTGTTATTCTTATACAGTGACATGATACATTTGATTGTGTTTTGTTGGCTTGTAGAGTATTTATGTTATTTTTATGATGCACCTGAGTAATGAGTAGTACTGTTTCAGATTCTGTATTATTTTTC
>JBBUKS010490171.1:0-15418 GCA_038050645.1 Hedychium gardnerianum
ACAAGCTCAAGCTCATAAAAAATAAACCAAGCCAAGCTTGAACAATCATTTCAAAAGCTTGGTTCATTTTAGGCTCGACTCGACTCGACTTGACTCGATTACCTTATCAAATAAGTTTGAACAACTCAAAGCTTGGCTCGACTTACTTGTTTACCAGCCTAATGATTTACCTCCGATTTCATCTTTTTACCATCTCTTTCATTTACCTCGCCTTCATTAACCCCTCCGCCCTGACGCAGATGGCTCCACGGCCACTACCCCCACTCCATTTCCCCATTTTGTCCTCTCTACATTTCCCTATTCGGAGCCATTTCTTACTTTTTCCCTTATCCTTTCTTGTCCCTTGAATGGGATGCATCATTTATTTGTCTTTCGTGGGATATTGTTAATTAAAACTGTAAATAAATAAAATCGAATCAAATTTTAAAGTATTTAAGTTTGTTTGATAAGCGAGTCAAGTTGAATTGATCTTAAAATGAATCAAAATTTTAAAATAATTATTCAAACTCAGTTTGATTTATTTTTTATAAGTTTGAGTTTGTTTGAAATTTGACTTAAACTTAGTTCGTTTAAATATTATCAAGCTCTCACTTCAAACTTGACTTGAGTTTGATTCGTGTAGATGTTATCGAATTCTAAATTCAAGTTTATTTGTTGTTTGAAAATTTTATTTATTTGATTGGTTATTGAACTTGATAATTTAAACTTATTTATTTATTTTATTTATTTAACATGTTGATAAAAATTTTATTAATGAATATGATTATTCACGAACGTTGTTCACGAATGTTATTTATGAATATTATTCACGAACATTAACGAACTGAATATATATATATTCAAGCTTGTTTATTTAGTTTAATAAATTATTCAAATTTATTTATTTAATTAATCTTATATATATTGAACATATAAACAAATTCTTATCAAATCGAACATCAAATTTATTCGTTTGATTTATTTACGGTCCCATTCTTAATCCCTACAACTGTTTTTTCGGCACCCTTTCTCGTGGTCTTATTCATTATAAACACTCCTGAGTCCTACTGTCCACCTCCACTGACTCACTCACTGATATCTTCTTCCTCGTCGCGCGCCATGGCCGAGCTGAGTGTCTTCTTCGTGGCGTCTTCGCTTGCTGTGTCGCTGGTTGTGTTTCTTTTGCTCGGGTTTCGGAGGAGGAGGCCGTCGCTGAAGCTGCCGCCGGGGCCACCCGGGTGGCCCTTCGTCGGGAACCTTTTCCAGATTGCCTTCGCCGGCAAGCCCATGATCCACCTCGTCCGCGACCTCCGCCGCCGGTACGGTCCCATCTTCACCCTCCGCATGGGGGTACGCACGCTCATCGTGGTGACCAGCCCGGAGCTGGCGCACGAGGCGCTCATCGAGAAGGGGCAGCTCTTCGCGTCGCGCCCTGCCGAGAGCACCATCCGCGCCGTCTTCAGCTGCGACAAGTTCACCGTCAACTCCTCCGTCTACGGCCCCGAGTGGAGGTCTCTTCGCCGTAACATGGTCTCCGGGATGCTCAGCGCCTCCCGGCTCCGAGAGTTTCACCCTGCCCGCGTTTCCGCCATGGATCGCTTCGTCCAACGCCTCCGCGCCGAGGCGGAAGCCAACGGCGGAGCTGTGTGGGTCCTCCGTAACGCTCGCTTCGCAGTCTTCGCCATCCTCCTCTCCATGACCTTCGGGGTCACGCTGGACGAGGACGAAATCGTGCGCATAGACGAGATGATGAAGCGGGTGCTGCTCTGCATCAGCCCCAGGATGGACGACTACCTGCCCTTCCTCGGTCCCTACTACGCCAAACACCAGAGGAAGGTGCTCCAGGTGAGGAAGGAGCAGCTGGAGACCATCACCGCGCTGATCAATCGGCGGCGAGCCATCCTCGACGACCGGAGCATCGAGCCCCACGCTGCTCCCTTCTCCTACCTCGACTCCCTTTTCGACCTCAAAGTGGACGGCCGCGACTGCGCGCCCAGCGAGCCCCAGCTCGTGACGCTGTGCTCGGAGTTCATCAACGGCGGCACGGACACAACCTCCACCGCCATCGAGTGGGCCATGGCCCGCATCATCGACAATCCCAACATCCAGGCGAAGCTCCACGAGGAAATCGTCGCGACGGTGGGCGATCGGCCGGTGGACGACCGGGACATCGAGAAACTGACATACTTGCAGGCCTTCGTGAAGGAGCTCCTGAGGAAGCACCCGCCGACGTACTTCTCGCTGACCCACGCGGCGGTGGAGCCGGCGAAGCTCGGCGGCTACGACATTCCTCCGGACGCCAACCTGGAGCTGTTTCTCCCCACCATCTCCGAGGACCCGAGGCTGTGGTTGAACCCGCTGGAGTTCAACCCCGACAGGTTCATCACAGGCGGCGAGGCGGCCGACATCACCGGCTCGGCGGGGATCAGGATGATCCCGTTCGGGGCAGGGAGGAGGATCTGCCCGGGGCTGGCGATGGGCACCACGCACATCGGCTTGATGGTAGCGAGGATGGTGCAGGCGTTCGAGTGGCAGCTGCACCCGTCGGAGCCCAAGCTCGACTTCATGGACAAGGTGGAATTCACCATCGTCATGAACCGCCGCCTCCTCGCCTCAGTCAAACCCAGGAAGAATTGAACAAAATCCATTACTACCGCTTTGCCATTATGTTTATCTACTGCCATCTCTTAAAAATGCATTGTTACAGAACTTTTTAAAAAAAAAATCAGAGAAAGTTTGGGTGGATTGGTAAGCCCAGAATCAATAGATGGCAGAACCTGAGGATAAATTATATGTTAACAGTTTGAAAGATTGTTAATTTATAATCTAAGCTGTTTCCTTTTTCTTTGTGTGACTATCTGGTTGAAGGTGGTGTTGTTCGAGATACAATTCATTTCCTTTCACAATAGATGTTTCTCCATGCATACAATTAATGATGACAAGTACTTCACGGCAATTTACAGCCAACACCTTCATCCAAGTGTATCAAGCTGTGCACTTCCATTATCATCTTTTCCATCTAGATTACTGTTCTATACATGTTAAATACCAGTATCTATACAAAATAAAAAATAAAAAATTAGTAACCGTGTGGGTGAATGAAATATGTGTGAAAATCCATATGGTGTTCATGCTGCGTCTGACAATTGGATCATATGATCGGAAGTTAGCTGACTCACTGTGGGATTTCCAGTGGCATCGACGTCGAGCGTAATAGTGTCGCCGGGCTTGTAGTTTCCAGCGAGAATTGCTTCACTAATGACGTCTTCGATGAGACGAGCAATGGCTCTTCTCAAGGGTCTTGCACCATAGCTTCGATCGAAACCTTGTTCGCAGACCAAATTCATGATGGCATCTGATATCTTTAAATCAATCCCGAGAGATGAAAGCCTGCTACTAACTTGCTTCAACATTATATTTGAAATCTCCAGCATCTGAAAGAAGGGAAGTCCATTAGAATTATTATGACATGACTCCATAATGCTTATTTGAAAATTGTAACCCAATTGAGCAGCAGCAGCTTTAAGAGCAATAAATTTGTCACTGCAAATTTACAAATTTGCCCTTATAGAAAAGATAAAATGAAAAAAAAAAAATGTCCAAGAGCAATTTTATAACTCCAGCAGATGAATTAATCAACTTCTTTCAACCAAAATGTTCTCCTGACCAACTAGACCACATTAAATTTAGGATCTCAGTTTAATGAAGGTAAGGTTCATTTCTTTTCTTATCACCATCAGATGAGCATTTGGATTTAATTGTTATATTTAGAAATAATCTAAAAAGGAAATAAATGTTATCATAAACATTGGTAAATTTCTCAAGGGATGCAACTGAATTTTGGGCATCCAAAATCATGCCTCCCTCCAAAATGTCCAAATCATGCACATTCTCTCTACATATCCAAAATACCCTTGTTTGGTGTTTTTTAGTTCAAAAATGAATTTTGGGCTTTTTTTTACTCATTTTGATTGATCTTTATAACTCAAACATCAGATTACTCTATTTGACATTTATAACTATGTGTTTTGAAAGTAGTGGGCATGATTTTAGAATATCCAAACTTCAAATGTGCCATTGGGGAAATCTACCTAAACACAGAGAAGCTCAATTACTGACACCGAAGATTGAGATTAAAGTGCAACATATTGAAATGAGATGATGTTCAAGGGTGACGAATAGATTTATAGTAAGAAAAGTTGAATCAATTAAAACTAATGCAATGGAAAGAAGGGCTAAAGAAAACTAGTTAATAGTTTGATTGACATAAAATTTTCTAATAATAAGATTTTCATATTGTCCAGTGTAGATAGCTGGCCCTAAATAGTGGAGACTAATACTAGTTTCTGATGGCAACGAATTAAACAAGCATGAATTTCTTAATAACTTTGTAAATAATAAAGTTGAATAATCAACACGATGAGAATTAAATTAAAGAACCAACCTGAGTTTGCTCAAGGGAGCGGAAAATAACCACTTCATCAATTCTGTTAAGTAGCTCAGGACGAAAATATGCTTTTATCTCTTCCATCACTATTGTCTTCATCGAGGCATATGAGTTACATTCTGTGTCTTCTGCAACAAAGAAACCTATGCTCCGCCTACCTTTCGAAATTGCTTCAGACCCAACATTAGATGTCATGACAATCAATGTGTTCTTGAATGAAACTCTCCGCCCCTATTGAACACAGGTTAATGAATAGCAAAAAAACACTATTAAACAAAGTATACTTGAAAACCACCAAATCTGATATGATAATAATACTTCCAAATCTTAGAGAAAAGGTGCCATGGATACACATGTCAAGAATGTGGAAAACTGAGCAAGTAATTTGGACAATTAATAGCATACGGACCATAACTATATTGATCGAAATAGATATAGTCAGCTATGCAAGTTTACTGATAAGAATGCGGGGAAAAAGTAACTCAGTGTATTTTTTTTTTCTCAAAGAAAAATTGCTGAAGTCCAAAACAAGGAATGATAATTAGTTTGAAGATTAGTGGCGTATTAAAACAAAGCCATGGGGTTCTGTTGCTTTCTGTAAAATATGATATTTTAAAGCCTAAATCATGCCAAAGACAATGTAAAATCAGGAATTAGTTAAGATAATTGCCTCCTGATCATGTAAAGATTAATGCTTACAACATGGAGATAACATATACAATAGACACATTCATATCAAAAAATCTAACATCTATTTGGAGTATACTATATGTAACTTCATTCTTTTGGGGTAGTTTGTTAAGATTTCAATTATCAGAAGCAACAAAAAGACAGCAAGCTGTCCTAGTCGAATGCATGAGATTATCAGCCTTCTCTATTGTCTCCCAAAAGAGATTAATGCTTACAACATTTGAATAAGACATACAACAGATGCATTCATGCCATATGTATCCTAAGCATCCGTGTTTAGCATATTTTATGTAACTTCATTTGTTCCTGGTGGTCATTTAAGATTTTGCTTATCAGATCAATGAAAAGATGGTGAGATGTTGAACACCTAACATTTTACAATAACCATGACGCTTCAAGATCTTTGACCAGGTGTAAAAGGATAGCAATACTGTCAGTAGCAATTAAGATACTAGAACATTGAACTTTCAGGATCTAAAAAAAATAAAACTGCAAAGTATCTAGTTTCCTGAAAATTTTTGCAACAAGTTTTAGCTGGTAGCAAGCCATATGCTTATATAGTACAAAGAATCAGTTGAGGTAAATTTTGGAAATGATAAAATAATTTTAAAAAATTGCAATATAAAAACCACATTAATATCCAATCTATAGCCATGAAATCATTTATATCTGACAAGCAATGACAGATGAAAATATTTTAGAGAAGTAAAAGGTTAATTTTATGAGTGTTTGTACTTGTTGACTGCATCCTGAAATACTAACCTGAGAGTCAGTTAGGTGACCATCTTCAAATACTTGGAGGAGGATATTAAATATATCAGGGTGAGCTTTCTCTATCTCGTCAAGCAAGATAACTGTAAAAGGCCGCCTCCTAACTGCTTCAGTCAAGGTACCACCCTCTCCATACCCAATGTATCCTGGTGGAGATCCAATCAGCTTACTCACAGTATGTCTCTCCATGTACTCACTCATATCCAAGCGCAACATGCTTTCCTCCTTTTATAGAGATATAATGAGTAGAGAAAACTAAAGTTAGTGGAAAATCACATGAAGACGTTATAAAGATAATAAGCAGTGAAAAACACTCAGTGACAGTATACAACTTGGAATCAAAGTTTAAAGTATTTCTCCACAGTGGAGTTTTGATCTCCAGTCACAACAATATGGTTTTGGAGCCTTATTGTGCTGACACTCAGCACACTTTAGCACATTTAAAAGTGCGCCAATATCAAATCAAATGAGTTTACTCTTATAATCTTCTTTTAACTTAGCTTATTTACCTCCAAATGTAAACTTACAACAATTAAAAAGTTAATTAAATTAACTTTAGCAACCAGTTCAACAAATATAGTAAGTAGCTTGACTGATGATATAATTTACTAATACTAAAATAATTATCACACATTTGAAGAGAGCATTGAATGAGAACAATAAATTTCAACTTTGTCCATGAGTTATTATCTACATCTATGCATGGACTAATGGATGGTAGGGAGAAATGGGAAAGAGGCAATACCGATCCAAAGTAGGAGGCAGCTAATGCTTTTGTCAGCTCAGTTTTACCAACTCCAGTTGGACCACAGAAAAGCATTGCAGCAATAGGCCTATCGGGATCCTTCAGACCAACGCGTGATCGCTTCACAGCTCGAGATATTGCACTAACAGCATCATCCTGGCCAATTACCCGTTTTCTCAGTTCCTCATCCAAACCAACTAACAGTTTTCTCTCGTCTGCATTGATCTGCTGTACTGGGATTCCTGACCAAAGAGAGGCAACAGTGGCTATCTCCTCTGGTCCGACAAAGATTTTTCTGCAACATAGCAAAATAAAAAAAAAATATGGACACTTCAGCTCTTCAGAAAGTTCAATAATGTCATTGCATACATATTTGATAAAAGATATATATCATACCCATTATCATTTAGTGAAGATGGATTAGAAGACATTGGAATCTCAAGATCTGAAGATTGATCTTCCTTGATGGTTTTGTCAGCAGAATATGTCAACTTATTTTCTGACACCTGAATGGGAAGCAGAAAACTATTATTCACTGTTATAGAAGAAAAATATTCTTGAGGCTATGGCATGACAATTTCATCATAGTGGAACCTATGATATATAGGTTTTGTCTATTTCATAAACATTATGATATATAGGTAAAGAGGATATTAAATGCCTCAACCCTGTGTTTGTTAGAGCTAAAAGGTACTCACTTTCCACGGTAAAAAAATTATGACAATTTTTTTATACTTTTAATACTATTTTAAGTTCACTCTTCTATAAATGATTTCACATCCACTTGGGCAATCATCCAAAACCAAAAAAGAGTTACACTCTCCATACATAGTATGGACATGGGTATGAAGTTATTACCAGTGTATGCATTGCCTGGACAGCCTTAATCTCTTGCCAGTATTCTTCTGGTGACTTTAAAAGCACAGAGATTTGCTCTTCCTTCTTCCTCTTGAATGCATCCATACAAGCTCTACTACCAGCTTCATCAATCAGATCAATTGCTTTATCAGGAAGATGTCTATCTGCAATATATCTAGCTGAGAGGTATACTGCAGCATTTATGGCATCTAATGTGAATGTGCACTTATGATGGCTCTCATATTTCTCACGTAAGCCCAGTAATATCTTCACAGCATCCTCCTATTGCATTTTTTAAAAAGGGAAGCAAAATTTAGCAGAGGTACCAAATAATCATAAAAGTGGAAGAAGATAAAGAGTACCTGACTAGGCTCATTTATCAGCACTGGTTGGAATCGGCGAGCTAAAGCTTTATCCTTCTCGAAGTGTGTCTTATGTTCATCTAAAGTTGTTGATGCAATACACTGAAGATATCATGAGAATTGACACAGAACACAAAATAAGTAATAGCAAAAAAAAAGAGATATTTGATTGCTTTTATCTATAGAGAATCTAATGCAGCATGAAGATTCAAATCACAGAAAATTGGACCTCTCAACTTACTAAAGAGAAAAATATTATTAAGCTGAAAAAATGATTAGTACAAGGGATTCTAACCCCTTTCTAACCCCTTTTGTACTTCAATAAGATCCATTTTGAAAAATAATGACCTAGCTTATTCCTAAAACAATATAACAAATTTTTCTAAAACAATTCTTAAAATCAAACAAAATTGCAGATATTTTAAACACGAAATTTAAAAGAAACCTAAATTTATCCCCAAATCTCATACTGTGTCATTCTTCTAACAGCAATGATGCAACAAGGTGTAGAGGCCAAAGGCATCCCATAAGCGAATCATGGCGACCAAAGAGGTAGCCATTGTGCTCGTATTTTCTGATGGCATGCCAATTTATTTATGAAGCCACAACAACTTGCAAAATTTACATTTTCAGACAAAATAAGATCCATAATTCTTTCCATTATGAAAAACTTGAGTGACCATAAAAACTGATTATTCTATTCAAATATTGAAGAAACTCCAGCAACATATATTATCAGTATGTTAGAATGCTCATGAACACTTTGCTAGGTCAACAATGACACAAAATTGATTGGTGTTTTACCTGCAATTCGCCTCTACCAAGCGAAGGTTTCAACAAATTAGCGATATCAAGACCTGAGCCTTTGTTACCTCTTCCAACAGTACCAGAACCAATCAGTGTATGAACTTCATCAATAAAGAGTATGACATCACCTGAATTGTGCAAAAAATTCAGAATGCTAGGGTACATTACAAACAGAAAACTATCCATAAGATGATGGTCCTGCTAACCGGATTTCTGTACTTCGGATATCAAACCAGTAACTCGGGCTTCCAGCTCCCCCCTTTCTTTAGCACCCGCCAACAATAAGCCAACATCAAGTGACATTATTCGTTTCTCCTGTATAAAAGTAAATGTAAAAAGATATGTACACAAGCATACGGATGATAATTATCATCACAATGCATGAAAAGCACACCATAAGGAAAGAAGGAATGTCGCCTTCAGCAATGCGAAGTGCCAATCCTTCAGCAATTGCAGTTTTTCCAACACCAGCATCTCCCAAAAGAATTGGATTATTTTTTGTTCGTCGGCAAAGGATCTGAACAATTCTTTGGATCTCTGTATCTCGACCAATGATAGGATCAATGAGCCCCTCTCTAGCATGATCGGTTAAATCAACACAGAAATCTGTCAACGGACTTTTTTCTGGCAAGAATGGGAAAAAAGATTAATCTTTGATGTAGAGAAACAAAAGTTAATATTGCACCTCCAATAGTCAAGAACCTTTTGGCTTACCTTGAGACCTCAAACTTGTAGATTTTTTAGCAGAAGGTTTCTCCTTTATCTTCTGAGATGATGCCAATGGCTCTCTACCATCCTTGGCAAGCTCCACTTGGAGTTTGGACATGGCAACTGATGCTAAGCGACTAATATCTGCTCCCAATCTAATAATGATAAGCCACAAGTTAGATGGCAGTCTGTGACTAAAAGAGCAAGTGCTGAGTAGGTTCCTATCAAATCTACTTCAAAGCATTAAGGTTAATGCTATAAGTGCTGATTAAGCATGCAGTAATGAATAAAGAAACTGCTAGAGAGATTCTGAAAACAGATGCCATTGATTCTTCTACGGAAAAACATTTTGCCTGCTTTTACACATAATCTCGCTGAGTGACCCTCAGTGAAACAGTGGATACCATTCTGAACTGGAAAAACAAGGTAAAAGTCAATGGTTCACCTTTGACAGGACACTCATCAATTGTCCATTGACCCTGCAATGGGAATATCCTTGTACATTACAATGCCCTTTATTAAGTATATTTACACACCATGCTAGTACCATGTCGATCATGACTCAATTCTTTGGATGAATATTAGACATTTTAAAGTGAACAGGATGACATTGAAAGGGCCATTCTCCTTCATGACGTGTTGTGCCTACACAAAGGGTTTCTATAAACAGCCATGAGACACGAATTTGAATCTAAAGAGAAAAATTATATTCTGCCTTAATGGAGGTATCCTATAATGGTCGCAATGACTACTGAGCTGCTTATCTGAATTTCTTCACACACGGCAGAATATGAGGCAGACATGTACAAACTAGCTTATTGTGCTTAGGATTGTTGTAAAATATTGAGTAATAGGTAAACTAAAAGCATCCAGGATACAGGACAAAGGTAGTTTTGGCATCCCTGAAAACATGATTTATGTTTCCAACTAGCGCACTCTTCAGTCAAACATGGAATGAAGTACTTGACTAAATAAGTCTCAAATGATTATAATGTAAACCTCAACAAGCTAAGAAGAATTCAAGAACTTCAAGCATGCTAATCATAAGGTTTTCAACATAAGAAAACATGAACTCTTTTTTGCATTACGTTACTTCTGATACCAAATGAGTTAAACTTCTGTCAATTGAATTGTTTATTTTGTATCTGAGGACAAGTCAAATCAGCAGTACATACAGTGCACAACTCCATCATAATCAAGTAGATATGCTTTGAGGTTAGTGTAGCTGAGAATAAAATATCCTCTTTTGCCTCTCTGGTACATATCAAAGGAGTTAAGTCAATATATATAGATGCCATATTTTTTATTTTAAGAAGATTTACCCTAATTTCCACCTAATTGCAGTTTTCATCTAAAAACCTTTTTAGACAGACATTTCACCGGATAAAAAAATTATATGCGGTCATAGCATTCAATCTATTATCTGGGTACAGAAAACAATGATACTTCTCACAAAACTACATCTCATCAACGCGCTGTCAATCAATTGCTTGGCATGAAACAAAGATGAAATGGAACAGTGACAGACATAACCACAAGCCTATAGCAGTGAGGACTTGGGCATTGATACAACTGTTGTGAAAACTTCAAATCTTGCTGGTTAACCAACTTCTGCTTTATGATTTTTCTTGCCTCTATATCATGTGAAGGATAGATGGATGGCAATGTGGTTGTACAAGAGAAGGAATGACAAAACCACAATCCTCCTTTCTGATTATCAAAGTGAGATAATTGCAGAAGTTAAATGCAGGGAGATTTCAGTGAAAGAATGAAAGTTAAGCCACTTTTCTTTGTCAAATGCATTGTGTAAGACTTGCTATATTTCCCTTTTCGTAGCACACTAAGTTATCCTATCATTGTACATTGCTTTTCTAAGTGAATTATCTTCAAATTTTAGTTTTTCATCTTTTCTCAGATAACAAAAGAGAGAGAGAAAATTCACTCCAAAAAGTTAAACAGAAACGAGACAAATAAAAGATGACATTCGATATACCTCTTGAGCACCTGCGCCGCGCTGCCGTCATCGGCGTTGAAGAGGCCGATCGCAATATGCTCCGGAGCAATAAAATTGCATCCCATGTTCCTGGAAAAATCCACAGCAGCCTCAAACACCCGCTTGCTGCTGGTGGAGAAGGGCACGTCGGTGGCTGCGGCCGAGAGGGAGGGCGCAGGACCCTCCTCGTTCCAGATGTCTCGAACGGCCTGGCGAGCTTGGTCGATGGTGATACCAGATCCGAGGAAGCCGACGAGGGAGCGCTCCTCGGCGACGAGCCCGAGGAGGAGGTGCTGGTTGAAGACCATCTCCTTCCCCATCGCGCGCGCCTCCCGCTGGGAGAAGATGACGGCCTTGATGGCCCGCTCGGTAAATCGCTCGAAGATGGCGGAGATGGCTCTTCGTGCGGGTCGGCGCGTGCCGGAGCGGCGGGCGGAGGGCAAGGGTAGGAAAGTGAAAGAGCGGCTCCGGAGATCGACAAGCCGGGAGGACGCGGCGATGAAGCGGGAGGTTGAGGTGACGGGGAGGCGGTGGGAGGAGGGACGCAAGGAGTGGAGAGTAAGGAGGGAAGGAGCCGATGAGGAGGCGCAGCAGCAGGTCGCCTCCATGATTTTCAAGATTCTCCTCGATCGAAGTAGAAATCGAGACGAAATTACAGAAGAAGAAGAAGAAGAAGAAGAAGAAGAAGAAGAAGATACTGTTTCTGGTATAGTTAAAAATAATAATAATAAATAATTTAATGTTGTGTGTTCGTTGCTTTCGTGTAGGAATAATCAACCGTTGAGTGGCGTGGGGGGAAAGGGAAGGGAAGGGAAGGGAAGGGAAGGGAAAGGAAGAAGATGCGTGGTGAATTAAGAAGGAGAAGTTAAATAGGAAGGAAGGAAGGAAGGAAGAGGGGAAGGAGTTAGGAAGGTGGAGCACGGCGGGGCGGTGAGGAGGATCTGCCGACGGGAGACCACTGTTTTGTTTCGGGGCTTTGAGTATCTGGCGGGGAAGGGAGAAGGGAAATGAACGGAACAGCAGAAGACGCCAACGTACATGCTCCGTCTCCGTCCATCTTGACTCGGTAATTAAAATAAGCGGTTTGCGTGGAAGGTGTGGGAATCGCCTCTGTTGACCATTGGGCTGGGTTGCGGGGGCGATAGTTCGAGAAGGCCTTTGGCGCCTATGTGAATAAACGATTAAATAAAATAAAATTAATTAATTAATATTTTATTAATTCGATTTATTTAATTCGATTCAATTTTAATCAAATTCTCATTTCTATTGAATTATTTTATTAGATAAGAATTGATTTGCATGGGATTTATTGTTTTGAAAATTATTGGTATTATGATTTATCTCGTGGGATTAAGAATGAAAACGTTTGGAATGAGCGGGAAAAAAAAAGAAGTCTTCGTGTAGTAGCCTACCTAGACCTCGCGCTTCGTTGGCTCGATCGCAACCGAATGTGACCTTGTCGTAAAATGGGAAGGCACAATTTATTGTTGGTACTTGGTTTTGAGGAAGATCTACGCTTCCGCCTAATTTTGGAATCATTTGGAAAAAAAAAAAATGTGACCCAGAGTAGAATAGTGGCCCTTCGGTGTCATCGTCTTCATTAGAGTAGAAAGATTAAATCATTATTGATCCGATTTAGAATTATTGACCAATGAATTATCGATGAATTAATGTTAATTATGATAATTAAATAAAAATAAAATAATAATAAAAGAAAATAGATATAAATCGAGGAATGATTCTATGAAAAATTTTAGGATTTTTTGAAGAAAAAAAAATCGAGGATTTAATCAAATTTATATAGATTAATTAAAGTTATTTTTATTTAAAGTGAAAGTTGATTAAAGCAATTAACTTAAGTTTAAAATTCGAAATCCTAAATTAGCTAATTAAAACTTAAGTTCTATATACACCTAATCTTTCCTTCTATTTTCACTCGATATCTTCTCTTATTTTTTCCCCTCCCTGATTCTTCCTTCAATCGTTGATAAATACTCCACTCCCGATCACTTAATCTCGATCCCAAATCACCGCCGGCGACGCCCTCTTCAGCTTCTTTCCCCATCCACACCGCCGGCTCTCGATCGCCGACATCCTTGGATGTCGATCACAGTTGGGGCCGAGCCAAGGTCGGAGAGGAACTGATATTTCTCTGCTCTATGGGAGATTGGTCGCTACTCTCACCTTCATCTTTCCCAATCTACACTACTATCGTCATTGCTAGTCCTCGGCCGTCGGCATCTATCGCAGTCAGTTGTTTCTTCTCTATTGATGGCCACCGGTTCTTGCCGCTAGAATCGATAAATCGCAGGCCATGGCAGGAGAGGTTTTCGGTGCCAAGCCCTAGCAGAATACAACCATCCTAACCATTAGCCGGATTGGTTCCTCTGCTTCATTAATCTCCCCACCGCCGGCAGCCACCATCAGTGAGGCCTCCAGATTTGGATATGGCTGGAATTGCTTGTGTCCAGCTCAAGCTATGCTCCTGCCACCTCAGTTCCAGCTACCACCGCAGCTTGGGGTCACCTCCAACCAACCCTAGCCACAGTCGAGGTTCTATTGTCAGGCTACCTCTTTCTTCGGCCACTGATGCTTCACTCCAGCACCGATTTCACTGTTGTCTTCTCTGTGATCCGGTCATATTCTTTTCTCCGTCTTGTTTCCATTCAATAAGTAAGCAATCAATTCAGGTTTGGTGTTTTTTAGGAGTATGATTTGAATTTGGTGTGCTTTAGGATTATGATTTGAATTTGATGATATGTGGGGTAAAGGATACCTAAGTGTTGAGATATTATAACTAGAATTAATTGGAGATTGATGGATACCTGAATGTTGTTGAATTGATACTAAGGTTCATTTTATTGAATTTACCTATTACGTGGTATTAGTAATTGATAAATTTAATTGGATGAGTTAAGATGGGAAATAAGTTGTTTACATGTGTTCAAGTAGTGATGGATTGGTTATATTGTCACTTAATGACATAGGAGATATTCTATCTATGGGATATTAGAACCTAAACAAAATTGTTATGTTTAAGTTTGATTATTAGGTATTTTCATATAGTTAAAAGATTGAGAATTAAAATGTGGGTTTGTAAGATTTGTTAACGGGATTAGGGTAACAAATCTCTAAATCTAAAATTATATTCACTTGATCCAAGTAATTAGGAGTTGAAATTTATGTATGATGATACTTAGGAATTTTAGCTCATTAAATGATTAAATAAGGGGTTGGCTAAACAAGAATGCATAGACGATTAACTCACCTATATTAATTAGTGAGCGTTGATTCTTATTTACGTTCTAGCACTAAAGTAGTTTGTAATGTTACTTATAGGCTCTGGATACGAGACGGAGCATCGGTTCTGAAGATAGTCGTCACGATCTACTTTCGAGGCGGGTACTTCTAACCTTGTCTCTTTATAATACTTTGTACTTAATGTATGAATATTATGAATTGGATAGGTAAATTTGATTACCTTAATCTATTCATGTTATTTGCTTTGGACGCTTACATGCTTGGCCTTGGAATTAGTCTACTTTGATCATCCATGCAGTCTTGTTCTGTTGATTTTCTATAAATGATAGTAATACACACATGTATAGTTTGTATCACAATTGGGTGCAAGCATATATGGTAAGCACCGTAGGTCGTTACACACGTGTATGGTGTGTTACATAGGAATTATTTTCATGTGATGCGTATGTTGACTTACTTTGGATATACTGCTGGTTGGGTGTATAAGTGTATGGTATGCACCGTAGATCATTGCACACATGTATGATGTGTTTTATAGGTGTTTACCCTATACGAGTTTATGACACTGTTTTATGGTATTTACCTTTATTAGATGCTCATTGTTATATTTGTATGTGCTCATATCATTTTGCACTACATACCATTGCATGCTGACGACCATTGTCTACCTTGTGGTCGAGAGAGTCGTCAGTCATATTCCTGCCAACTCAGCCACTTAGATAGTGGTCTGGAGTGGAGCAGTTGTCTGGTCGTGCCGCTCGGCCACTTAGGTAGTGGTAGCTGGAGCATCGTGCAGA
>JBBUKS010490182.1:0-15417 GCA_038050645.1 Hedychium gardnerianum
AGACAGCTTAATTGCATAGATTTTTCGGTAATTAGTGAGGGCCCTGATTGTTTCCTGTGCTGCTTGTCTTTGTATTTGGCCCAGCTCTCTATCTCCTGTATCAAGTTCGTCGAGGGGGACGCTCCCGCTTGAGAGCCTGCTGCGTAGTTGCTGGACCTTGGTTTCATATCTTTCCACAAGGTTGTTAATTCCTGTAAGGTTCGGCAATAGTGGGCAGATACCTTCGGGCTCGGTTTGTCCTTCAGTTCCTGGGCTACTCCTGCAATCAGGTCCAGCTGATCTAGGCGCTCCTCCTTCCATCCTGAAATTATTAACACATTTATTAGTCTTGAGAGGGAGTCGACCAGAAGGTTGTTCTTCCCTTCTATATGTTCGAAAGTGACTTCAATCCCGCTTCCGGTGACTTAATCAACAAAGGCCATCCACCGGACTCTAGATGGCTTGTTCTGGGCAGATTTGTTGAAGAAGCTGATGATTGCCTGGCAGTCTGTTCGAATAATCAGCTCCTTTTTATCTAAATAATAGATTTTTAGGGACTCCATTGTCTTCATGACCGCATGGATCTCAGCATCTATAGTTGATTTGATGGGATGATATTTCCCACTCGCGTATGCAAATATCTTTTCTGTGGTTTTGGGGTCTTCCTTCTTCTTTTTCCATTTACAAATTCCTCCCCATCCCTCCATGCACCCATCTACTTCAAGAATTATGAAGCTTTCCTCAGGTGGGATCTCGAGGTCTGGAAGTTGTTGTACCTTTTCTTTTATGGTTTTTACCAGCTCCCAGTCTTGTTTGTTCATGCGCTTTTCTCCAGTAGCACTGGTTTTTGCATAAAGGGGACTGAGCAATTTTCCCAAATTTGGGATGTAATTTCTGGCATAGTTAAGGATTCCTAGCCAGGATCTGAGACCTTTCTTTGTGACCAGGTCTTCTTCGTTGAACTCAGCAATCTTCTTTACGATGTGGGGTTGTAGCCTTATCTTCTTATTGCCTAAGATTGCCCCTAAAAACTCGATCTCAGGGACCGCTATTTTCATCTTTGTTGGGCTTAGGATCAACCCATTTTTTCTGCAGATATCCAGCATGATCTCTAGGTGCCTTTCATGATCTTCTTCTGTTGCCGAGAATACTAGAATATCGTTGATGTAGATGGCAATAAACTGTTCCGTGCCCCTGAAACAGTTATCCATTTTCCTTTGGAAGATGGCTGGAGCATTCTTTAGCCCGAATGGCATAGCCAGCCATTCATATAGACCATCTGGGACCCAAAAGGCAGTCCATTCGATGGAGTCTGGATGCATCGCTACCTGGTGAAATCTAGACTTAAGATCAAATTTAGAGTAAATATTGCTTCGACCTACCTTCCTCAGGATGGTGTTGATTCCTGGTAGGCTATACTGATCTTTTTCAGTAATGTCGTTTAGGCGGCGGTAGTTGAAAACCATCCGCGCTTTTCCTCTTTTTTCTTGACTTGTTGTGGGATCTATAGTGGTGCCGGAGTTGACTATTATCGCTGTGGTTCTGTACCTGCTTTTGCTTGGTCTTATCACCCCGATATCTAGCAGTGCCTTCACATGCTTCTTGAAGGCTTCCTTGGCCTGGGGGTGAGGTGCTTTAGAGGCCTATCCTCTATTATGAAATCCGGATTCTTGATTTCTAATTGACATTGGACCAGATTCTTCTTCCAGTGTTTCAGCGGGTCTTCTCCAATATATCCTTGAGCCTTTAGTTCTTCCAGGATAGTCCCGAATTTTTCCTTGAACTTCTGGGTGGTTGCTTCTGATGAGTAATACACCAGCTCTTTGATTTGGAGATAATCTTCCTCCTCAAGTTCTAGTTCTTCTATAGCTACAGCTACTGGTGTAAAGGGAAGAGTATTTATGGTGGTTAGATTCTTATAAAATGTCACCGTATTACCTTCAATTCTTACCCCTCCTTGCATGGACCTTATAAAATTACACCCCAGTATCATCTGGATGCTGTCCCCTAACTTCATTGGGAACGAGTAGGTGTAGGGAATCCTGAATGTGTTTTCCCCGATAGTCATCCTTCCTCCCTTTAGTTTCTTGTTGGCGGTTGTCCTAGATGTAATACCGCTGAAGTGTACGATGAAGGGGTTTTCTTCTAAGGCCATTCTTGGTACTGAGCCTTCATCTATACAGCACGTGGTGGATCCGGTGTCTAGTATGGCGTTGACACTAAACTTTTGGCATCCTAGTACCTCAAATTCAATCCCGAGGTTGAATAACATGTTTTTGGACTTCCTTGGGCTTTGGGTTGGTGCAGGTGTTGTTTACAGGGAGAGCACCTTCTGGGTTTCTTCCATGAGGAGAACATTGAGGTCCAACTCCTCTACTTCCTTTTCTTTTAGCCCGTCCTTGAGACCTTGGATTTCTCGCTGTAGGTCAATCCTTTCTAGCCTCAAGCGGTCCATCTCCATGGTTTCTTTTTCCAGATCGTAGTACTTTCTTTGCCATTCCTCCAACTCGTGTTTGAGTCGCAGGTTTTCCTCTGCTGTTGCTATGGCCCTGTTTCTTTCCTCTTGTACTTCTGCCCTTTCTTCCTTTATGGCCTTAGCTTCTTGTTGCAGCTTCCTTATTTCTGCTTCTAAATTCACAATATAATTTTGTTGTTGCTGAAGTAATTCTTTAGAATCATGCCTTACTGGAGCAGGTGTCTGTGCTACTGGTGTCCTTTTATTATAGTAGTAGATGCTGCACATTCCGCATACCATTATCTTGCATAGTGGGCAGTGTCGTCTATGCCGTTGCTGTGTATTTCTTTTACAACACTTACATTCATTAAGCTCGGTAGGCAGCTCTTCATTGATTTCCCATATATGCTTGCATTCATATTGTTGCTGGCAGACTTGCACCATGGCTCGATATCCTGAGGGTGGTCCCACCCACCATGACCTGCCTTCTTCTCGGAGCATATAGACCCTTTCATGTATTAGTGGATTTAGCTCATTCTGAAGGTCTTGTATATCTTCTCCTTCTGAAATGCTATAGATCGTATCACTTTGCTCTTCACCTTCATGGACTGAGACAATTTCGAAGTCTTCTGGTAAGTCGAGCTGCTCAAACATTGCAACCCGCTTTACATTTCTCTTTTCATTCGGGCATTCTCGTGCAAAATGCCCTTCTTCTCCGCACAGGTAGCATTTGCACTTCTTGTTTCGTACCAAGTGCTTCTTCTTCTCGATCCTTGCGTGGGAGGGATGAGGCTTTCCTTTGTAAGTTTGGGATTTTCTGACCCCATACTTCTTCTTAGGCTCCTGATAGTACCATGGTATTGGTATCTCGCTGCAGAACGAGAGGTCTTTAAGCGCCCTTTTGAATGCTGCATCTTTACATTCATTTTCTAGGTACTTGTAGGCGAATAGTATTCTTGGGAATACGCCTACCGTATTTCCTTGGTACTTGGCCTCAAAGGCTGCTTTGATCCTCTTCCCAAGATCCCCTGGCATTTTGCCCATATTTTTTCTGATAAATCAGGAGAGGTAAAAAGTCTACCTGTCTTGGAGGAGATTCTTAAATAGTCGTTCAAGAATCTGATGATGTCCTTCAGGTTTGTGCAGGAGAGTCTCTCCAGGTCACGGTATGCTTCTTCCTGCATGGTAGTAGACCCCTGGTATGGGTCTTCTAGGACAAAGATAGTCCTTATTTGAGAAATGATGTTCTGTGTGCCTACTGATCCTTCGGCATTGTTGAGTAATTGCTGGTACTCTTCTGGGTAAGACATCCTCCACTGGATCCAGGCCAATTTTTCTACTTCTCCTAATAAGTTTTCAATGAACTCTACTTTACTTGTGGGGTCCGTAAATCCTTGGAGAGATACCAAGTTTTTAGTGATCGACTCCCACCTCATAAATACTTCGTCAAACTTTCCCAGCTGTGTTGGAATGATGAACATAGCTCCTGTTTGCTGATGCGCGGAGGGTAGGTTCCACCATTCTGATTGATCTTTGGGCTTAAATTTGGGCCTTGCCTGGTATCCTTCAAACATAGGCCTTTGACTTGACTCACCCAAGTTCACTGCTGGGGGTAGTTTGCAGGCCCCATAGTTGTGTCCGCAGGTGGTCTGTAAGTGGAAATTGCGGAGGAGGAATAAACCTGTTCTGTCAGCCTTGCTAGTTGTGGGTATTCTAACTCCCATCCTGGTTCCATATCTTCTCCTCCTGCTGCGATGATTTCGGAATATTGAAATTTGGTAGGGTATGGATTCCCCCCACCACCTTCCATTGGAATATAGCCATAAGATTCCAGCCGCTCCTGGAGTTGCTGAGCTTCATTCTCTGAGTCAGTTTCTTGAAGTGTGGCTAGGTACTCAGTGTATTCAGAGTAATCAAACTCAGTGTCGTCATCCTCATAGTTGTCTATGGGCTGAGGTACAGAGGCCCTTGGGCTTGTATCCTCTGCATAGGAACTTTGGGGATTTAGACGTGAGTTGATGACCCTCTTCAGCTAGCTATTGAATTCATCCTGATGGTATGCATGCTCAGGAATTGATGTTGTTTCGACAGTACCTGGTACTGGCCGCGGCATGAGCATTTTTATTTGTCTTTCTGTTAGAGGGACGCCCTTTTCATCCGTGGATCCGAATCCTTTGTTTCCTCGTTCAGTGGATTGGGAGAACTCTTGTACTTCAATGATATCTCTCTGGAGGATTCGTTCAATAATAATTTGGGCAATTCGTTCCTCTGGATGAACACAGACTGTTGTTGAGTGATTAAAAATCAGAATTTTTATCTCACTTTGATAATCACTATCGATTACGCCTGCTCCAACATGTAACCCCAATTTTAGGGCTACGCTTGATCTGGTGGCGATTCTCCCATAGAATCCTTTTGGTATTGCCATACTGATTCCTGTTGATATGAGAGCTCGTCCTTCGGGTTCGATAGAGGTCCTTTCATAGGCTGCTATGTCGTAGCCTGCTGCCTCTGTTGACTGTCTGGCGGGAAGGACTGCTGTAGCTTTCAGTCTCTTTACTTGGATTGGCTCCTCCTCAATAAGGACTGCTATAGTGTGACTCCTGAGCTCTTCCTCATCACTAGGGACTTCTTCGTCCCTTTCGTTGTAGTGTAGAGGCCTTGCAGATGGGGCTGCCATATAGTTCTGGAAGCTGATTGAAATCCTTCCATCTATTAGATTTCTACTACTCACCTCCGAGGGTTGTAGAGGAATGCTTATTTGTGTTGGTCGGATGACCCAGTCCATCCCTTGAAGCTGTGTCGTGGAGTATCTTCATCCTGGTAGGGCATTGACTCCACGGCTGGTTAAGTAGTCCACTACTCCATTGACTTCATATGCGAAGGCTGCATTTGGTGTGTTTGAGAGCCTCCCGATAAGTCCTCTGGTGATCAGGAGGTTGGCTTCGCCGTTTCTCCATGTGTCATAGCCTCTTGTTAATATTGACAATTGTATATTTCTAAAGAAATCCCCTATTGTCATCATAATATCAGGTACGACATAGATTAATTGACTTCCTCTAGTAAGGTCTACCTCCATTGTTGCAATTATGGATCGGTCGTCGTTCCACCAGTTGTCCCTGAAGACAATAAGGGCCATTGTCCCCTCTTCCTGTCTATGCATAATTTGTATTCTCACCTGGAGTATCCCTAGGTGGATATACTGCATCCTGCTCCTTTGGAGATTTTCATAGCTTCCCTCCTAGATGAATGCTCTATCAACCTGATTTTGATCTGTGCATAATATAGCTTCTTCAGATCTGTGGATATATACCCTATGATGAGCATCATCTTGTCTTGAACGGTATAGGACTTCAGCTGGTGCTATAGTTGCCCATTCCTGCATTGACAATCTTAATTGGACCTGAGGGTCAATCTGTTGCTCAAGGGTGTTTTGGGTTACTGGTCTTCCCGTCAGTTGTTGCCCTATCCTTCTTGCCACTTGCCTGGTGTTGAATAGTTGTCGTTGGTTCCTTCTATACTCCCTGATCTGGTCCTCGACCAGTGGCGTTGATGAAGGATCTTGTGTTGTTCGCGTTAGAGACATTATCTTAGTCTCTCTTTTTCTTCCTTGAGTATCTTCAGGGGGTCCTTGAACACTAACAGCTTCCCTCTCGGCTCCGTGGGTCTTTCTCAAGGTCCGAGGGAGAGGTTTGAGAGCTTTGTCACTAGGTCTTCTGGTAGGGCAGAGGTTGTGGTTCCTGAAGTTGTTTTCTTCTGATGTTCTATCAGCGTCTTGAGATCATATTTTATCTCCTGGATTCCTTCTGCTATCTGAACCAGCAGCTGTATTTGGAGGTTGTTCTGCTTGGTTGTAGCTGTGTTGTGTGCAACTGTACTTGGGAAATCACTAGGCCTGATGAAGCCTAGCGCGGGTGGTTCAATTGCCTCAGTAGCTCGTGCTGCTTCTTTGTAGGAGTCAGTACTTTTGGAGAGTATATAACTCATCCAAAAATCTGCCTTTCGATCTTGGCCAGCAGCTGCTCCACTCTTTGTAGCTTCTGATCAAGGCTCACAGTGAGCCTCAGCCCTTCTTCAACTGACTTTGGTTGTTTAACAATCTCTGCTAAGAGGTCACGGACTTCCTGCTTCATCAGTGGCCTGCTTTCTGTGAATAAAGACGTTAGAATTTTTACAGAGGTTTTTAACTTCTGAACCTCCTTTTCTAGGTCTTGGTTCTTTTCGAGCAGGAGCTTGAAATTCTTTAAATGAAGTCGACTTGACAGGCAAGTCCTGTTGTATATTACGGCTAGATTGTGAGCTAGTTCTTTGTTGGATGGCTTAACTGTTTCGGCTAAATCAAGGTAGCTTAGGTTTGAAGTATGAGCATTAGTATACCAGTGTTGTATGGCTGCCTCCCATCTCTCAGACATCAGGTATTTCTTTCAGCACTCATTGGTTTTCTTTCTCTCAAAAGGGGCTCTCTTCCTCACCTTTTCAGTTGTTGGCTTCTTCAGCTCGGTCACTTTACATCTATTGGTTGAAAAACTTCCTTTTGTTTGAATTACTTCCTCTAGAATGCTAAATTCAAAACCCTCACTAAGTCGTTTTTACAAATGAACTTATGAGGTACACTTGTAAACGAACCGTACAAAGCAGGACTTATTAGGTCCAGCCTCTGTGCCTGCAAATGAGTTTTCTGTAGAAAGAAGGAAGATAGTTGACATATACTTAGTACCTATCTACTCAACTTCTCCCCTAGTTACCTTGAAAGTATTTTAGTTAGCCATAATAACTAGCTCTGATACTAGAAAATATTGCAAAAGCGTCTTCTAATAACCCAATCAAGATAAGTAACAAGAACTATAAGAATTACAGACTTGATTAGGAAATTAGGAACTTACAGATGATTACAGACTCAAATTCAAACTTGCTCAAGTAATCCTCAGTTGTGGACTGAATGAATTGCAAGAGCGATGACGAAAAATCACTAAATGTTATGACGTGGCCTAAGAGGTCGGCCCTCAAGGCTGAGGTCTTTAAACACGTAAGTGGTGTGTGTTGACCATGAATAGGGCCATGTAGGCAGACCTACTAATTAGGATGAGCATTTATTCCTAACAGTATCAATGCAAATTGAGGATTTAGTCATACTTTCTTATTAAAGATTTGCTTGTACATCATATCAATTCTGGAGAAGTATAGGAAAAATGAGAAGAAATAATAGAATGAGATAGGAGTGGAAGAAGAAATTTATTTATTTTCACATTCAAATAGTTTATGTAGGAAGAAGGATTATGATATAATTTTATTCCTCATTATACTCATTCTCCTCTTTGCTTTAGTCTTCTTCAACACCATTTTTTTCCTTCCTCTTCCATTTCATTTTCCTTTTCTGTCATTGTGTCTTGTTGTCACATACAAGGAGGAGGTGCTATTGAGAGCATGAGGTTAAAGATGGCTAGATGCTAAAGGGGGAGGGGTGAATAGTTGTCACATACGAGGAGGTGCTATTGAGATCATGAGGTTAAGATGGCTAGATGCTGAGGGGTGAATAGTGATTGTACATGCAAATGCTATTTCTAATACTCTTCCTAATGACTTATTAAGGTCACAAACAAATTAGTGCAACGAAAATGAAATACACATATAATCAAGCTCACCACAATCGCTAACACATTATTTATGTGGTTTGGCAGCATTTGAGGCTCTTACTCTATGACCTAAGATCCGTGAATCACTCTCGGAAAGTCATTATCTTTTTTCATTCTTGGTCAACTACTAGAGGTGGAGAAATCTCTTATATGATCAACATACAAGAGATTACAAGAGGAAGGCTAGAATAGAAGGGAGAAGCTTCTAATAGTATTTAACTAATCACTACCAACCTATAAGCCACTGAGCCCCTTATCTATAATATTTATCTCCTTTTCATCTTCATTTTCTCTTTAATTGATCTATTGTCGATAGTCGACTTCTTTGTCCTATTGCCTCCGCTTGAGTTTGCCAATGACTACTTGAGTCGATTTGATTCCATCATTAATCAACCGCCTTCATAGTAACTCTTAGGTCATCGACCGTTGTAGCGCAGTTTTAATAGATCAATGACTTCTTTCTGCTGTAGCATCAATAGACCATATCATCAGTCTATTGATTCCAACTTAGTAGACTGCCCAATCAATTCAGTCATGAACAAAATGTTTAACATTTTGCTTGCTGGTTGATCACCTTGAGTCGACTCCTTGGCTGACATAGCTCTCTAGTTGAGCGGAGCTAGTTCCACTCCTAGTCAATTGAACCAGATTTCGACTACGATGATCCTAACGATTGAGTCTCGTGCCTAAGTCGAGTTCTACTCTCACCTTATGCGTATGAGTCACATAACTCTCATAGACCACCACCATATTCTTACCTTTGCAACTTGACTTTACCGCTTGCCGTCTTTCATTAGATTACTCCTCCGCCAAATGTATGCGTGCCATTAACTCCATATGTCATCTTTCATGCTTCACTTACGTAGTGCGCCTCCATTTGTTGTTGTCAACGTTACCCTGGATGCACTTCGTCCTGTGGCCCCTCAAATACTCCACATCCTTCTTTGATTTCTATGGACCTCAAGTTACCGAACTACTAACTTAGCTATGTCAAGTCATGCTCTAGAGTTGCTTCAACACCACCACAGTGCTTTTATTTTGTGGTCTTGCGGTTACCTGATGCAATCTTCTTTGATCTCTCAAATCTATAAGCCATTGTGTGTGTCACCTTGGCAGCACTAAGTCATCATCCATAATCATCAAAGTCGAGTCACGATCTCTTCAAGCTCTACGTGTATTCTTGAAAGTCCCTTCATGCTCAAATACATATTAAAACATAAGACAAACCTAACTTAAACTCTTTGCTTAAACATCAAAACCCAAAGTTGCACCGGACCACTCGAAGAATGATGCACCAACAAGTGGAATGCCTAAAACGGTCACATGATATAGCGGCTTGTCACCCATTAGACAGCTAGAGCTTACAATGATCACTACATCTTGCTATGATCTCCAAGATGTGGCTTTTATCAGAGATGCTACTGTGACTTTCACTGCTTGTGAATGAACCTTCCTCAAGCAAGTGGTCACGAGGTTGCATGGGAATAAGAATAAAGATGATTCCAAGAATAGGAATAATGATATGCAAAGAGAGGGTCATAAGCATGTGAATATTCTATCCTTTTCTTCCCAGTTCTGCGAATATATGAATGAAAAGAAATTATCTCATTTTGTTATAGTCTCTTCTCTATCGTACCTAAACGCTCTCCAATTAAACACCAAATATCATCTTCCCTATTTTCTCTGCCTTTTCTCTCATCTCATTTTTTTTTTCAAGTAAACAAGGTTTAAAGCTGAGACTATTAGCTAGTAAACCTTTCCCTAGTTAATCTAGCTTCATAGATGGATCACAAACATGTGAATATCTTCTTTTCCCCCAGTTTTGGGAATATCAAATTGAAAAGAAAATATCTCATTTTGTTATATCCACTTCTTTACCGTGCCTAAACTCTCTCCAACCAAACACAAAATATTTAACCATCTTTCCTATTTTCTCTGCCTTTTCTCTCATCTCATTTTTTTCTCCAAATAAAGAAGGCTTAAAGCTGAGTCTATTTAGCTAGCAAACCTAAAATATATACCCTTATTTAATATAGCTTCATAGAGAAGGTCACTAGCATATGAACATCTTCTCCCTTTTTTCCCCAGTTTGGAATAGCAGAATGAAAGAAATCTCATTTCATGATATCCACTTCTTTATCGTGCCTAAACTCTCTCTAATTAAACACCAAATATTTACCATCTACCCGATTTTCTCTTTTCTCTGCTTTTTCTTGCATCTCATTTTTCTCTCCAAGTAAACAGATCTTAACACACAAAAAAAAGGTTTTGAGGTAGGTGATGTCCCTTTGGCTGATGGTCACCCCTGTTAATGTAGCTCATTTAGTGAATAGGTCAATCTAGGCTTCTCATTCACACTTGAAGGTAACTAAGAATAAAAAATTTCTACTTCCAGAACAAAGTATTAACAACATAAATATAAAAAAAATTAATTTCCCAAGCAAAGTATTAACACAAACATAAAAAATTTCTATTTCCAAATAATCATGCTTTTGGGATAAATGATAGCCAATCAACTTTAACACAAAATTATCTCTTTTATACTGCAGTACTAAAAAAATACATCCAGACAAATGACTCCTGCTTTACAATGTTATGTTTGATTTGGATACAACAAATCATAGAAATTAATTTGTGACAAAAGGGCTCAGCTTAATTTTGTTTATTTTTTTGTTGTTAATACTTTGCACCATGTTTGGATGGGTATCCTTGACTCAATTGGTTCAGACCCAAAACATGAATTAATGAGATAATTTCAATGTTACAAGCAGGATTTGAACTCTCAACCTTATGCTCTAAGACCTCTAACAGTGACCGATCACTTTAAACACTTCTCTTTCTAGATTGAGAGTTTTATTCATATGAAACTCATATCATGTTTCTAAAGTATTGCTTGCCTTGTTTCGCTTTTTCAACATACCTAGCAAATTTAATTAATCACTTCACCTTTTAGTTTTTTTAATGTTTATGCTATTAACTCTGTTTTTCGTTATCTAAATACATTATTTATTTTCATTTTTGTACTGAACATTCATTTCCCATCCCATACACTTGTGACAAAGACAGCCTGGTGATGAAGATCTTTTGTAACTTTAGAAATCTCATGCCAACATATATAGAATAGGTTTCTCTGAATTTTTTCTTTCAAAAAAATATTTATCATATTGTTCTTTTCCTTTAAATTTCTGATTCTTTTTTGATCTTTACTGACTTGTAGATGCTACTCAAACACAGAAACTGAAAGCAAAAATACCTACCGAAGCCTTGGAATTGTGGCTCAATGAAGACATG
Source organism: Hedychium gardnerianum (assembly GCA_038050645.1). NCBI lineage: Eukaryota > Viridiplantae > Streptophyta > Magnoliopsida > Zingiberales > Zingiberaceae > Hedychium > Hedychium gardnerianum. The sequence goes on from JBBUKS010490182.1 coordinate 11,359, forward strand.
CATGATATTCATGTAGGAATTGGTTGTGATTCTTGTGGGGTATCTCCTTTTCTATGCTATTTCCTTTTTCTGTTATCTGCTTTTATTACATTAGCAAAAGCATTCTTTGGTCCATTCTGATTTTAAGCGACATCTGCCTTTTCTAATTATGATTCCACATTTCACTTTTTGTCTATCCTTTTGGTTTAATTTCTCAGGGAAGCTTTTCCCTTCTCTCTTTTCTATCCCTCAAGTACACAACTGTATTGCTACACATTCTTCATAAGTGAATAGTTTCTTTCTTGATCTTACTGACAGATGTATCCTATAGCCGGAAAGAGATACAGGTGTATGGATTGCAAAGAAAAAGTGGGCTTCGACTTGTGTGAATCATGCTATAACACCACTTCAAAGCTCCCTGGCAGATTCAATCAGCAGCACACGCCTGACCATAAGTTTGTGCTCGATCAGTCATGCAAGTTACTTAACATTTTAATGCAGAGAGCCAATGAATTAGTGATTTCTCAAGAAGGTTTCGAGGAAGATGATGTCCCTTTGGCTGAAGGTCAACATTACTACAATGATGATGGGAGCGAAGAGGAAGAAGAGTTGATATGAAAAACATCTTCATATCTTCCTCATGAAATTTCGTGACTGTGCCTTATTAGTGCAAATAGAATGAGATGGAATAGGAATGCTTGAAAAGCTGAAACACTTGTTTTGTAACATAAAAGTTTGGCTGGTTAACTTGAAATATGACTTTGTTTACTCGGATGAAACGGAAACATAAGAGGGAGAAAAAGGAGGGTAAGTGAAACTGAGTATTTTCCTCCCATTCTTCCTCTTAAATTTGCCATCAAAATAAATTCAACCTAAATCTGTGGGCCATTTCAAAATTTATGTCGCAATTGACAAAGAAACATTTTTTTTTGGTCTTGCAGTGTGTTTCACAATCTAATAATGATATCATTGCAGTTTATGCCTTAAGGGAAAATGCAGAGAGGATGAATGGCAGCAGTGTGTTTCACAATCTAATCTTCAGTTGCAGGAATAGATTCATAAACACTTAGTTCTATATTTGATTGGATCATTGTTATCCAGTTTTTGATATTTTTGATTAATGCTCTAAAAATCTTTTTATTTTTTGAAAAAACATAGGATGAATTTCATTTCTTATAAAAAATATCCAAGTTATTATATATATATATATATATATATATATAAACTTCTTGGTTGTCTATCATCAGTCATTAAGTGCAACTCCAAATGATCTGGACTTTTATAAACAAATTTAATGTTTGCTTTGATAAAATTTATATATCTTTGTTCCATAGTAAAAAAATATACAAAACAAATAAACTTAAACACTAGTTTGATTTGTTTACATATCTAGTCAAGTGTGTCTATTGAGCTCTTGGTCACTTATTTTGTCTAAATTTCCAAAAAAAAAAAAATGAACCTTAGTATCATAGAATTATTTTTTTCATAAAGAAGAGCAAATAGAAATAAATATATAAGTAGATAAAATAATAAAGTTATTATTTTTGAGCTAGGCATAGCGATGTGTATATTGAAATGAAAGTACCTCTACATTATAAAATCATATTTTGAGCACTATATAAAAGTAAAAAAAAAATCTATGTATCTTTCAGATGCATGGAAATTATATTATATTATATTATTTGTTGAATTAGTATCACGTGCTAATCTGTCTTTATTTTGTCTCAAACTTCATAAACAAATATTATTTGAGATTTTTGTTTTTTTAACAAAAAAGAGCTTTTTCATCTTGACATTTGTCAAAAACATTATCTTTTATGCATAAACTAGCTTCCAAAGTTGATTGGCTCTTTAAAATTAAGAAGCTAGAATAGATAAAAGTAGTTATTATTTTCATTTATATATTTTTTAGATAAAACATAAAAGAAAGAATATAAAATTAATATAAATTATATTATATAATAATTTTAAAAATATTATTTTTAAGATTAATATTATATGTTAGAGAAATTTGATTCTTTCATTATTTGATTCAAATTAGGTTGTCAAAAAATCATTCTAATGGATGTTATCCACTTGAGTTGACTCTAAGTTTTAAATCAATTGAAAATATTTTTTAGCAGATAGGAATTATGATTACCTTGAATGACAAGTGTGCAGTTTGATCCAATTGAGTCAACCAATAAGTGTTTAATAATTAGAACAAATTCGAGTCGATTGAATAGATTTTTAGTCTATTGGAGACAACAACTACAAGACAAACTTTGGTGATTAATTTTTCACTCAACAAGCCACACTTTTAAGACAAGTAGAATTAAACATAATAATACAAGCTTTAATTGTGTTGTATTTTTCAATCTCTTTATAAAGCATTTGTACAATATTTCTCGGTATTCAATAAGGAAAAATATAGTAATTTTTCGAGTAACTCACTTTATGAGTCCATAGTACATGAAATAAGAATATGGGGGTTTTGAATCTGTTATATAAGAAATTTGTATGAAACAAAATTTTACAATGATTTTGAGAAGAAATCGAAGAAGAACTCGGAAAGGAAATTGCCTGTCGTCACCAAGAAGATTAGTATCAGAATCTTCTTGATTATCCACAAATCAAATCCCTCACAATTGGTTGTTCTTCTTGGGAGAGATCGTACAGAGCATGCGACCTTGCTTTGCCTACTATTCTCGATCAACCCACTTGATGAGCCCCCCTCCCCTTTTTACAAGTCTTACTTGGACTTGGACGTGTAACATGGGAAGAGTGGGGAGAGTGGGCAATGCATGCCCACTCCCTCTGCAATGTGTGCAACAATTGCACATGATGCCCACTACTAACATCTCCCACTCGTCCAAGTCAAATCACAAAGATCAAAATAAGAATCAAATCACAAAGATCATATAAGAACATTCAAATCATATTCAAGGAAAAATGGTTCGTGCAACAACAAGCACACTGAGCAATGAATGCTAAGAAAGTTGTTATACTTAACTTAGCTGCTCTATAGAAAAAATCAGAGACATCAATATCTTACATTTATCCCAGATTAAATCATTTACATCTATATGAACATCTAATCCCTCATGATGACAATTATGTTGAGAGCATGTTCAATATCTCCATTCAATATAATTATTCATAATCACATTTTAAGTACTCAACAAAAAATATAATTAGTCGACTAGTGAATAAATGCCAAAGATGTAAATCTATCTTAATCTTCCTTTTAGCTAGAATATATTTATTTTAATAGTCACTTTTCTAATTATGCTCTATAAACTGAATCATCCATAGTCAATAGGATACATACTAAAGTAGCAGTCACTGATTAGAATTTCAAGTAAACAAATAGTTACTTAGGATAAAATTGAAATTAACTTATAATCTCAAGGGTTTCATATAGTACCCTTATTGTCTCTATAGCACATATGGTATGAATCACATACTATAATATTTTTTTCTTTACTAAAAAAATGTGCATGTTTTTCTTAATTTTAACATCTACAGATTTTTGATTTAGACATTTCCAATGCCTAATCCAAAATTCAACTCATGAATTTAAATCTGGCCTACAACAGGTTCAGTAAATGGTGAGTGCATTTACTTCGATCATTATCAATTCACAAATGATTTCATCTTGATACAACAATCAAGGTGATCCTAACTTACAGGAATGTCTTCATTCACAACTTCATTAGTTGTCCTATAAGTAATGGTCCTACCTCTATTTATACTTAACAAATAGAGATGATTGTCCATAGAGGGGACTAATCTCAACCAGCCAACATGCTCACTGAGACTTCAACCAAAAAATGTAACAATAACATATACACTGAATATATCATGACATTTCACAAATCTAATTATCTTTACAATATGTTACATTCTTCGAAGTCCCAAAGACTTTACATGTCCTTGAAATGACTCTTTAGTTAATGACTTAGTAAAAAGATATCTAAGCATAGCACGTGTAGGGATATACTCAAGAATTATCTTTTTCTTGTCAACAATATCTCTTACAAAATTATACTTAATTTCTATATGCTTGCCCTTGCTGTGATATTTGGGATCCTTCAAAAA
>JBBUKS010490221.1:0-15410 GCA_038050645.1 Hedychium gardnerianum
AACCAAATACTGTTAAGCCCGAGCTCGACTCGATAATATTTTCGAACTCGAAATCAGACTCGAGCTCGGCTCGTTAATTTAATTAAACAATTTTTTTTAAAAAAATTGAAACTTGAATAACTCACGAGCGATTTGACTCGTTTACACTTTTACTCGTGCTCAATGATAGACGGTAGCTAACGAGGGTGCAAGGTTCACATATGAGTGAGATCAAATAACTTCCTCTTGTATCGGTGTCATTATACGAATTTGAACCCTAACGCGATATATATATATATATATATATTATATATATATATATATATTTCGATATAATTTTCTTAGCATTAGATCAAATAACTTTTGGGTGGCATTTTTGAAATCTTAGAACCAAAAGTGAGTGCAACAAGCATATTGGTGGGCCTCTCTCTCTTATAAGTTTGTGCTTTCTCCTTAACCATCATCAAACCACCATCCATTTACTCTTCCACTGATCCACCATGGCAACGCCTGAGCCCGAAACAGAGTTCGCCGGCGACCGAGAAGCCAACCCGCAGCTGTCGACCGTTGTCGCCTACCCGGTTGATGCGACCTCTGTCTTTCCGATCACCCTTAAGGTAGCCAATTTATGATCCTCTGTTTTAGTGCTCTGTTTCGATGTGAAGAAAAAATGCGATTTTTATACAGTTTGAGGAGGTGGTGTACAAGGTGAAGGTTGGAGAAGGAGGGGAGTGGTGGCGGAGGAATAGAGGGGCGGCGCCGGCGGAGAAGACGATACTGAATGGGATCACTGGAGTGGTGTATCCAGGGGAGCTGCTGGCCATGCTCGGGCCCTCGGGCAGTGGCAAGACGACTCTCCTGACGGCGCTCGGAGGGCGCCTCCGGGGGAAGCTCTCCGGCAAGATCACCTACAACGGGAGCCCGTTCTCGGCCGGGGTGAAGCGGCGCACTGGGTTCGTGGCCCAGGACGACGTGCTGTACCCGCACCTGACGGTGGCGGAGACGCTGCTGTTCACGGCACTGCTGCGGCTGCCGTCAGCGCTCTCGCGGGAGGAGAAGACCCGCCAGGCCCAGGAGGTGGTGGCGGAGCTGGGCCTGGGCCGGGTGTCGCACTCCATGGTCGGCGGCGCCCGAGGCGTGCGCGGCCTCTCTGGCGGCGAGCGGAAGCGCGTCAGCATCGGGCTGGAGATGCTGGTGGACCCCAGCCTGCTGCTGCTGGACGAGCCCACCTCAGGGCTCGACTCCACCACCGCCGCGCGCATCGTCGGCACCCTCCGGCGACTCGCCGCCGACAAAGGCCGCACCGTCGTCACCACCATCCACCAGCCATCCACCCGCCTCTACCGCATGTTCCACAAAGTAGTGCTCCTCTCCTCCGACGGCGCCGCCATCTACTACGGCCGCGCCGCCACCGCCATCGACTACTTCACCTCCATCGGCTTCCCCTCGCCCACCAACAGCGTCAACCCCGCCGACCTCTTACTGGATCTCGCCAACGGTCAGTGTCGTGAGTCATCTCCCCCTGCATCCCTCTCTTATAAATAAATGCAGAAAAACGAGAATAAAATCAAAGAAAATCCTAAATTTCTATCACAAGATCTGAAACAAACAAGACAGAAGTGATGAGACTTGCGACACTGATACTTTAAGTCCCTGTCTCAAGGCCCCATCGCTTGCTCATGCATCTCCTATTCTGGAACTGTTCTCCAGTCTCAATAATGGCGGATGAATTTGGCCTCTGCAGCCATCTGTCTGACCCTTTTGGCAGTCCCGTGCAGGTCCTCTCTGTATCATGCACATCTCTTTCCATCCTCTAATTTTGCCTACAAGGATAAGGCATGCTGAAGTGGGGAGTTAGGGACGTAGACATACACTCACTGCAAACTGTTTGCTCTGAATGTAGTTCCTCACTGATATCTAGATTAGTGGAAATCTCACTTCTAATGAACTCTTTCTTCTATGGAGCAGGAATTGCACCCAACTCCAAGTACGCGATCGAGAACGGTGACTTCGCTAATGGCGGCAACGGCTTGCAGCAGGAGCAAAAGGCCGTCAAGGAGGCACTGATCAAGGCGTATGATCTCAAAATCGCCACACAATTGAAGGCAGAGCTTTGCACGGTAGACCCGAACAATTACGGCCACACTCGAGAAATGTCTAGCGCCAGTAAGCCGCCAATTTGCAAGAACAACACCAACATCTCGGGAGTTAACTAATTCGAACTGAACTGATGTGTTCTTGTTGGTTGATGATGCAGTGAAGAAGGAGCCATGGTGCACGAGTTGGTGGGAACAGTTCACAGTTTTGCTCAGCCGAGGGCTGAAGGAGAGGCGATACGAAGCTTTCAACAAGCTGAGGATTTTCCAAGTCCTCAGTGTCGCCATTCTCGGCGGGCTCCTATGGTGGCACACCCCAACTTCTCACATCCAAGACAGGGTAATTAACCTTCTTCATTCATTCGAAAAAGTTTGTTCTCATTACTTCATCCATGTATTTCAATCACAGACAGCATTGATCTTCTTCTTCTCGGTCTTCTGGGGCTTCTTTCCGCTCTACAATGCTGTCTTCACATTCCCTCAAGAGCGACCGATGCTGCGCAAGGAGCAGGCCTCGGGCATGTATCGACTCTCATCCTACTTCATGGCACGCACCGTGGGGGACTTGCCCATGGAGCTTGCCCTCCCGACCGCCTTCACGTTCATCATATACTGGATGGGTGGCCTCAAGCCCGATCCGGTCGCCTTCCTGCTCTCCCTCCTCATAGTCCTCTTCAGTGTTCTCGTTGCGCAGAGCTTAGGCCTCGCGGTAGGAGCAATACTGATGGATGTCAAGCAGGCAACCACCCTTGCCTCGGTCACCACCTTGGTCTTCCTAATGGCTGGTGGCTACTATGTCCAACATATACCGATCTTCATCGTCTGGCTGAAGTACTTGAGCTATAGTTTCTACTGCTACAAGCTCTTACTAGGGGTCCAGTTCGCCGACGGCGATGCCTACGAGTGCTCCAAAGGAGAGATGTGCTCGGTGATGGAGTATCCGGCCATCAAATCAGTGGGGCTCGGTCATATGTGGATTGATGTGTGCATCATGGGGCTAATGCTCATTGGCTATCGGCTAGTCGCATATCTTGCATTACATCATCTACAATGCCGGTGATAAAGAATAACCACTGATTCAAGGTTGCCTGCAGAGAATACAAAATAACAGACTAATGCCTACTAGTGAAGTTCTATGTGGAAAGAACTACTGATCAAGTTTTGAGAGTATCATCTATGAACAAGAGGCAAAGTAACCGAAATAAGAGGTGCAGGATAACTTGTTTCAATCAAAAAGGCAAAGCATTAAAGATTCTCTAAAGAATATATAAGCCATAATTTATTCATGTAGGCATTTTTCGTAACTAAAGCGATCTACACGATAGATTTGAGCTCTTTGATATAATCGACTTATACATAAACCAAATGGAACTTATAAAAAATCCATTTGTTTAAAAGGAATAGAAAGAATGCACATAAAAAAGGACTTGGAGATAGAAACAGGACTTACGAGATCAGGTACTGCTGCAGATTCCTTGTTCTCCTCTTGTTTTTAAGTTTTCTAAAAGCGCAAGACTCAATTTGACGAACTCTCTCTCGACTTATACCCATCAACTCCCCTATCTGCTGTAGTGTCTTCATCCTCCCATTTTCCAGCCCAAATCTCAGTCTCATAACCTGTTTCTCTCTGGGATTCAAAGTGTCAAGTACCTTATGCAGTTCCTCCTTCATGAAGTGCTTGATGAGAATGTCTTCCGACGTCTCAGCTTCAGGATCAGCAATGACTTCCTATAATTGAAGCAAAATAAGATCCCTGAATGAAGTAAATCAGATGAGATGCTATAGCAGGACATTGACATACTGAAGGCTTTAGATTCTGGTTAAATCCAGTCTTCTGGTCCAGAGATATAAGAGCCTTTCGGGTAAGCAATACTGCTTCGACCCTCTTCATAGGCAACCCAGTGATCCGAGCGACTTCTTCATTATCAGGATACCTCTTGTTCTCACTATAGAGTTGCTTTCTGGCCTCTCGTACTCGGTAAGTCGCCTCCACCATGTGAAACTGTTAAGCTTTGAACATGAGTTCATAAAACCATGTCCTACTGAGTGAATTCCCACATAATTTTCCTTTTATTCAAAGATTGTTAAGGACGGTAGCTAAAACTGAAAACTTCACATAACCAGTAAGTGCAAAATTATTTCATATCATGTCAATGTATCTCATACCTAATATAAACAATTATATGATTTTGACTGTATCTCGCAAATGGACAGTTGCAAATTGTAGGAATATTCTAGCGAAGTTTAAAATTGAAATTATCATGTCTACTCCTCTAGAAAACGAAAATTCTCATGACTTTTTTTCTACTTTATACAGTCAAAATAAGAAACAATTCATTAGCTCTCCTTTGTTTTGCAAAGAATGTTTTTGATACTTTATGTACTAATTGTTAAGGATATAAATGTATAAATTTCTCTTTCCAAATTTTCAAGCCTTCTAGATCGAGTGTTTTGATCAATCAAATTTGATATGGTACAAGAACAAGAGGTACTATGTTTGAATCTCACTTCTCTCAGTATTTTTTTTCTGTTCAATTTCATTGAATTCCATCAATTCTTAGTGTTAAGAATAAAAATGTAAATTTTTTTTGGAAAGGTGGTCAACCACTCAAATATAACACTACTGTGAAAAACTGAGAAAATTTAGGTTTAACATGTTTCAACAAAAATTGTAATCCCAAACCATTTTCTATGGAAATATTGGTAGCTTAACTTACCGGTAAACGGATTATCCTTGATTGCTCAGAAAGAGATCTACGGATTGCTTGTTTGATCCACCAATGTGCATAGGTAGAGAATTTAAATCCCTTTGAAGCATCAAACTTTTCAGCACCTCTGACAAGGCCCTTACATCCTTCCTGTTGAAGAAAGGAAGGTTCAATGTACTGAATCGGGGTACTATTCCATACTTAAAAAATTATCAGCAAAAGCAAGCACCAGAACAAGATCCTGAAGGCTCAGCCCTGCATTCTGAAAGTTTTTCGCAATTGAAATCACAAGACGGATGTTGCTCTTGATCATCTTATCCTTGCAAAATCTACCATGGCTTAAATGTTTCCTTAGAGTCTTTTGGTCTACTCCAGCAGCTCCTGCCCATTGAGCAAATGTTGGCTCACCACCATTTCTTTCAACAAGCTCTGTCTTGAGCCTTTCCAGGTTTAGTAGGTCCTGGTAATGTCCATTGCCAAAAGTAGTTGTTAGATATAGCACTTCATGAAATCAAATCAAATAGACACCTAGAAGTTCAGATGGTCCTAAACAAGCTAGCTGGCATTCCATTGCATGTAGACACAAGCATCATGCATCAAAATTGTACAGAAATAAAGATGAAAAAGGAAAGATGCTTAACAAAAAAGATCTACATACTTGATCAAGGAGTAACCGGTGTATCAGTATTTCCAGAATAGAGGAAGCTAGAATACAATGATTTTCCATTATCACACATTCATCAACGTTTTGTCCAACTGAGGTTAACTACATGAATGGTGCCCCTCTACTAAGCTTTATGTTACTAGAAATATTTTTAAAAAATTAAGATTTTAAAACAATTTTCATTACATTAACATTTTTTTTTTGGTCTCTCTCTACACATACACTTTTCCCTCAAATACATTCAGCTCCTCTAACTATAGTATCTACAGTCACATTCAATACAATCTCTATCAGAAATTTTACTTCCCTTAAAGGTTATCAAAGTAGACTAATGTGCCTGAATTAATGTGATGAAGACAGTGAAATAAGTATCTATTTGTGTCCTTATTACCTACAAGTTATCCAGGTCATTGATAAACAAGTAAAAAGAATAGGTTAGGAAATCCTAATAACTAAGGAGCTTACTTGGATTGCTTCTGACAATTCTAGCTCTTCTGCTACTGAAAGAAGCTTTGAACTGTTTGTTGTACTCCTGAAGTAACGCAAGGGATCTGAGTAGTCAATCGGCTGAATAGATAAGCGCTTTTTCTTTCCAGACTTGCGAGAAATAGCACCAGCAGGCTTCTCTGCTGCTCTTACTCTTCTAGCTCTTCTCTCAGTTTGACGTTCAGACTTGACAGCTATAGAGTTATATATTTCTTGAATGTTTGGTTCATTGAAAGTTAAGGTGGAAACATCTGTACTCTCAGATGGATCTTTGGTTGCATTGTCTTTGAAGGGCTCAACAATATGAGAGTGACTGATCCACTTTGTTTCGGTAATTCTAACCATCTCTTGACTGGGTATTCTTGTCCTTGTTGACGGCAGATCTGACATATGTGATTCTGCAAATGTATTTTTTCCAGATTTCAAAGCAGCCACTTTGGCAATTTCGACTGCTGCTCTAGCAAGAGCAACTGCCTCAGCTGCTGCGGCTGCTATCACTGCCTCCTCACATGTTAGAAGACTTTCCGTGGCCAAGGTTGCTGCAATACTTGCCTATAAAATGTTACGATAAAAGAAGCATAAGAAATGATTGATTATGCTCAAATGGACTATATTAGGTTCTACTAAAACAATGTTGCACAATAGGAAAAAATTGCCACAGTTTAATTACTCATATCATGTATTCAATACAGTTCTAGAAAAGCAATAAAAAGTACCAGGAAAAACTATGACAATTAACTTATTGTATTAATGAGCTATCAGTTGTTTGTAACACATTATTTTCCTATATCCATCCATATTACAATTTAGTATCAATAAAGGACTGTAAGGAATATTTTTGTTATCAGTGAATAAATTTTAATAAATTTGATATAGATAATATCAATTTTAAATCTAACCTTTCCAGGAGGACCAACAGCTGCTGCATATTTTAGGGGTCTACTAACATAAGTTGAATGAGCTTCCAGAGTAGGTATGTTCTCAATTTCTACCACTGATGGAGGCGACAAAGCACACTGAGTTCTGCTGCAAACAGAATCTCTAGTCTTCGCTGCACAAGAAAACAAAAGTGCATATAGTATAATGAGAATTGTACATAACATTAACATATGAAAGACAAGGACACAGTAAGACAACAATGCCTAAATGGTTCATGGAATGTCATATATTAATTTCAATGCTCCAAAATCCTGTTTCGTTCCTTTTCTATTTAAGCTAAAAAAGAAGAATCAATCATTCATAGAGTTACTTTCTAGCCACTGAATTACGATAGCAAACGAGAGTAAAATTCACAAACTAAGCAAGAATTATAGAAGGAATATCCACACAAGCCAAAGGCATTTAAGAAAATGAAGTAGCAATTTCCTTAGTTGAAAGTCTTAGTAAGGCCTCCAAGGCTCCAACCTTGCAAAGAAAAACATGATTAACAAATTCTTTCTTGACGTAAAAAAATGACAAGCATACTTAAGTCTTCTGAACATTTTGCGAAGCTTAGATTCTCCAAGATTGTTAATTAAAGATCTTATGGGATACACATCTAAAATATGTCAGCACCCACAAGTGTATCGGTTGCATGTATAAGTTGGGTTTGTAGTTTGCTACAATGGCTTACCAAAATGATAACAGCAAATACTCAGTAAGCCAACATAAAAATCTTGTTTCTTCTATCAATTCTGAAAAAAAAATAAACAAAAATGAACTCAGAATCCTCATTCCTCATAGACAGCACACAATTATATTCCCATAGCCGGAGTTCCGAAACAATTTCCATGGAGAATTTAATGCAATATCCAAGACAGTAACTTTCTCAGTCCAGATTGCACGAGGAAACCGAGAGAGCGAACGATTAACCGAAAAATCAATTTTTGCATCAACAACCAGTTCCGGGAGACTATCAACACGGAAGGGGCATTTTTTCTGTAGGAAATAAAATCCAATGTACGGTGTCAAAGAGGAAACGAGAGAGTCGACTAACGGTGAAGCGAATGGAGAGAAGAAGGCCACTTGAACTGCGGCGCCGCCAAGCACGACATGGCGACGAGGCCGGAAGCGATTCTTATCCTTCTTCTTCGTCTTTGTCTTCCTCTTCCTCTTCTTCTTCGTCGCGAGAGAACGAGGGAGTGGAGCGGAGTGGGAGAGGCGGAGGAGGATGAGGAAAGGGATAAGGGGCGATCGCCACAGTGGATGTGGTGCTCTCATGCTTCGGCCACGCCGACGCCGCGCGAGTGGCAAAACTACAAAGCCACAAATGGATCGGGTTTCGGGCGGATCAGATCCAATTCTTTTTTATTTTTTTAATTAAAAAAATAATTAATTAAATTAAATAATGTCGAATTTGAAATCATCGAATCAATTTTATAAAAATATTTTATCTTTCATCAAAATAAATCAAGAAACATTAATAAAAATTCATTCAAATAATTAATATTTATAAATTCACTTTTTATTAGAATTTTTTTTTATAATATATTATAATTAAATTTTTAATTTTTAATTTTTAATTATTTATTAGAGGATCACATCATTATCATTGCATTATTATCCAAGATTATTTATTTAATTAATATTAGATGCAATCTAACGTTAATTAATTTTAAAATGTTTAATTCGATCTCATATAAATTAAAATATTAATAATCTGGATGATTCTTTACTTTTTATTAATATTTTTTAATTTAACTTGGCCGTTTAATTTGTCCGACCAATGAGAGGCTCTCAACCGCTTGATCTTAATCCGACGGATGGGCGGCAAAGCCCCAAATGGAGGTCAAGTCTCTCCATCATCCCTTCCTCGCGTTCTCAATTCCGTCGCCGTCTCGCTCGGCGGCTATTTCACCTCGATTCCTCGCCGCCGCGGCGTCTCCGTCGATCTCCTTATCTCTTCTTTCGATTATGGTGGTCGCCGCATGCCCGCATGCGACAATATTGCCTCAGCGATCTCCTCGTTTCTTCGTGTAGTGGGTGTGCGGCTGCAGACGAATGCCCTGTGCAGGCGGTTTCTTCGCCTTCCTACTATCCGTCGCCCGTGGCCGGCGAGACTCTAGTAATTTCTACGAAGATAAGAGGACGACTCCATACAGGCATCGAGGTGGTGTCCTTTGTTTTACTCTCGTCTCGTGGCGGTAAACATGAACGGTGAGTTATGTTAGGAAAGAAAAGATTTTTCTTTTCTTTTTTCATTGAAGCAATTGTGTAGGTAAATAATTTGCTCGGTTTTGGGATGAATTCTTCAAGAGCTTTATTAACCCTCAGTCCAGTTTAACCAATTATTCCATCATAAACTTCGTCAATGAACACTAAAAAAAATCTGGATACTAATCAATCTTGTTCTTTGTCAGTTACAAGCCTGGTGATCATAATGAGGATGCATTTGTAAATTTGTAGTGGTTTGTGAAGACTTGATCATATAGTTGTTACCTTAATTGTAGTAGTTTGGATGTTTTCTTCAGAGATAGCATAGCTTTGGGCTGTGTGTTTTGGAGAAATGGAAGGAACAATAAGTGAAGATGATGGACTGATACCGGATGGAAGTATGGATCTCAATGGCAACTCTAGTGATCCTCAGATGGATTTAGCTCTTGGCGCTCTTGGCATTGAGCTAAACTTGGATGGAACTGACCTCGGGGAACCATGCATTGGAATGGAGTTTGAGTCTGATGAGGTTGCAAAAGAGTACTACATTGCTTATGCTAATCGCATTGGTTTTGGAGTTCGCATGAACAAGTCACGTCGCTCAAGGAAGGATGACACTGTCATCATGCGCCGCTTCGTGTGCACAAAAGAAGGGTTTCATTCCAAGAGGGTAATCTATGATGATGGCAAGAAGAAGAGAAAGCGAGGGACAACAAGGGAAGGTTGCATGGCAATGATTGAAGTGATCCGTAAGGATCAGGGTAAATGGGTTGTCACAAAGCTCATCACTGAGCACACACATGTCGTGGCATTTCCTGATAAAGTTCAGCCTCCTGTCAGTAATTCAGTTATCCATAATAACTCGACCTTGCTTAATGCAGCATCCAGTGGAGGATTTAGTAATTTGAAAAATTTCAGTAGAGGAATCAGAATCAATCCGTTTGGGGAAGGAGGCGAAGCACAGGGCCTTTTGGAATATCTGCAGAGAATGCAAGCTGCAAATCCTGCTTTCTTCTACGCAATTCAAGTTGACAATAACAATTGCATGACTAATGTCTTCTGGGCTGATGCTAAAGCTAGGATGGCTTATCAGTACTTTGGTGATGTCGTAACATTTGATACGACATATAAGAAGACAAAGTACATGATGCCATTTGCGACGTTCAGAGGTGTGAACAATCATCTACAGAGAGCCACTTTTGGCTGTGCACTTCTTATGGATGAAACTAAGGGATCATATGTCTGGCTATTGGAGACCTGGCTTTCAGCTATGGGAGGACGCCACCCAGATACATTAGTTACTGATCGAGACAAGGCCATGGAAGGAGCTATTACAAGGGTATTTCCTAACACCAGTCATCGGTTTTGCAATTGGCACATACTGAGTAGGTGCAAGCAGAAGCTATCAGATGTTTATTCAAAATATGCTACCTTAAAGACCGATTTAAAAAAATGCATCAACCAAGTTGAAACTATTGATGAGTTTGAGACTCGATGGGAGTTCATTCTTGACAAGTATAACCTTTGGGAGAACCCATGGCTGCAATCATTGTATGAAGTTCGCCATCAGTGGGCTCCAGCTTACCAGAGGGGCAACTTTTCCCCTGAATTATCTCTATCTCAGCCATCGGAAAGCTTGAACAAATTTTTCAAGAGAAACTTTAATTCAAAAACATCCCTACTCATTTTCATTGCACGATTTGATCAAGAGATGGCATCTGCATGTGAGAAGGAAGCTCAAGCAGATTTTGCTTCAGCCTATACTAGACCGCTACTGAAAACCCCGTCACCTATCGAGAAACAAGCTGCTGCTGTCTATACAAAAGAAATATTTGAGAAGTTTCAGGAGGAATTTATTGAATCGTTAGGTTATTATGTTAATAAGATTGAGGATGGTCCTAATATCAAATATAGTGTGATCAAGGAGGAAGAAAACAATAGAACCTACTTTGTCCACTTCAACGAACCTGATAAGACAGCAAATTGTAGTTGTTGCAAGTTTGAGAGTTCTGGGATATTATGCAGGCATATTTTTAGGGTTTTCTTTACTGTTGGGGTACATATAATCCCAGAATATTACATCTTGAAGCGATGGACTAGGAATGCTGCAAGCACCGTGCTGCTAGATGAACGAGCTATTGAAAATGGATCCAACTTCCAAGATTGTCTTCTTGCTTGGTACAATGATCTCTGTCTCGATGCTGTCAAATATGGAATTGAAGGCGCTTTGTCTTCTGAGATATACAAGGTCGCTAAGACTGCACTTCAGAAGGCCTTCACCGAAGTAGTCTCTGCAAAAAATGCACAACGGAAGGGCCAGCAGAATATGCAGAGATTTGCGCGTCTTCAAAAGATGCAATTCAAAATGCCACTCCCGAAACTGCAGACAAAGAAGACTCCTGCAAGATCAGCTCAAGAGGATGGCGATAGAGATAAGAGAAGTGATAAAGATGCTTCTTTGTATGACTATCGCTATGCTGGTTATTAATAAGCTTACTTGTACTTCGTTATCAAATTAACTTTCTTACCCCTTCAACTGTGTTTCAGGGATACAAGTGATCCTGGTCCTAACGACGGAACGCAATAAACAGAGCCATGGTTTTCAGTGATATTTCTCGAATCATGACATATTGGAAGATTAGATCATACAGCTCCAATCTCAACATGTCGAAGAAGTATTCAGTTAACTGTTCTGCTCGCAGTGTTCATCTAGCTATTTGCTACTTTTTTGTAATGCTTAGTGCTAGCTAACTTTCGAAATGTGCTCGATTTGTACATCTTTTCTCCTTGTAGTTTACTGATCTCTCAACATGAGATTTTTGCATTACTAGATTGCTTATGGAGACACAAGAAACATATATACTTTAACAAACAAATTATGAGGATTTGGTACTTTTGCAGTCTTGTTAACTACTACAATGCATGGATATCTTTGTAATCTCAAAATGTACGAGTTTTTAATTGTGTATACGCTTCTGAATTGCGTCACTAGTTTTTAATTGAGACTTAATTAGTCATTAGTGGAATTTTGACCAGTAGATAAATGGTCATCGAGATCATTAATCATATGGAAGTGAGCCTATCAAAAAACAATGAGAAACTTAACACAGTGGGCAACGACAAATTCATCTGATACAGTAAGTAGCTTGGATTAGGGCATTCGTTCTTTAGATATAACTACAAAAGCTACCAGTAGCTGTTTACAGATGCTACAGAACTGCACAAAGTGCTGGAGTTCATTCAGGATATTGAATCATCATGGGAGAAACTGCCAAGCATCTTCCAGCTCTTTCTCATCGGCGCAATTGTAACCAAGCATATAGTAACGAGCTGTTCAGGGGAGACAAACAGAAATCAATATTATTGAAACAGCCTCGCTTGCGAGTAATCGAAGGAAAATAGTCATCCTAATTCATTACCGAAACGTCCGGATCCCCAGAAAGGTTCTGGTTCTTCAGCTGCAACAGCTGCTTGTTGATCCTGATCCTGAATAACATGCAAAACGCTTAGTTACATTGCTCCCTGGCGGAACAACAAAAATGATGTGGTCTCTAAATAGTAAATAGTTCGCTAAATATCATTTGGTCCTAAATTTTCATGATGTGTGTATGAATTTGCCACTGATGAATAGGTTTCAACATCGAGATCATTAACATAAACAAGCAGCATTTGTTGCCACTACTTCCGATCAGCCGTAATCATTTTATGCTTCCTTTGTACTCTATGCATTCGTAATATACATGATGGCTTGATCATTATCCCCTAATCAACTTAATCCACTACATGACAGGAACCAAATATCACTCAATGGTAAAAAAGAATTCAAAGTTTTACATTATCAAATTGTGGTTGACTGCTGTATTACAAGGCACATGAAAAGCATTATTGTTAACTTATCTATGATAAAAAGAACAAAGATAATCAGAACAAGACAGGAACCAAATATTGGTGCCCTTTGTAAAAGTACATTCATTGCTTAAAATAACTAAATAGACTTAGGAATCTATAACACATTTAAAATTTATTTTTGGGTTGAATAATACTTTTGTAGAGAGAAAGTGAAAAGACCACCAACTAGTCCAAAAAACTTAGCATTATGCAATGATTAGGCAAGGTGATGATGTATAAAACAACCAAATAGAGCCCCTCACAATTTTCTCTAAACTAGCTGTTTAAAGCCACTTGAGCAAAATTTTATGGTCGCTGAAGACTAAGGGCATCATAATACTGAAATTGACAACTTAAACACTGATAGGCATCAGAATAAATCGGAAGCCAGGGACAGATATTGTTACAATTTTTGAGAAGAACTTACATTTTGTAAGGTCTCTGATTCATCTCCAGGATCCAGCAATCTATCAAAGCATTGACCAGAAATAGTACACACCATAAATCCACTAATAGCATCGAAGACAGCCTCTCGGCAATTATCAACACAGACTGCATTACCATATATAAAAAAATAGTCAAACAGATCTAGCATAGACAATTTGGGAAGTGGAGAATGCATACCGTGTACACAGCCAGTCCTCTCACAAATAAATACATCACCAATTTGGGAGTAGGAGCAGGTATTTCCAGAACAGGTATGACCATTTGCTGCATCATCAGTTAAGCCTCTGCTTTTTTTCCACATTGACACTTGCTCAGCAACTGTTCTATCAAGAACTCTATCATCAACCTTAACAGAGCAAAGGAAAGATTAATTCTTCTCCATTTGAATATCAACCAACATAGAGACGCAGTGACATTTCAAGATATGAGAATTTTCCTACCTGTGATGGACGAGGTGCTTGGCTCCTTTTTGCCGCTTGCATTTGTATGTAGTACTCCTTAAACTCTGAAGGGGTGTTTCTCACAAACTCATTCATGTCTTCTTGATCTCGCTAAAAAGAAGTGTTTGGTTGTAAAAACTTTATTAAGAACCTTCAAAAGAAAAGGCAAAAGAACCTAAACATTGATGTAACTTATTTATGATAATGATGTGTGTTTGACATAACCTCAAAAAATATTATTAAAAAACTAAAAATTAATGCAAGGCCTCATAACTTGATACTATAAGAATGACTTGGTACTTTCAGTTTAATGACTTTAACAGAATTATGTGAATCTCAATAAAGTTTGGGCAAGATCCATATAACGGATCTCAAATAGTTGTGGGAACAACCATGGCTTAACGATTGATGCTTTGGATCTCAATCTGAACATTCACCATGTAACTACCTGAATATAGAGCTTCTTCCAAGCACATTGTCTCAACATCCCCTTTGAACAACCCAACCCCCATCTCATGTAATACCTGCAAATATGATGATAGAAATAAAGATAAATATTGATCCATGGAATCCTGCAAATAAACGGGGAAAAAGTAGAATTTGCTCACAGGTGACGCCAGAGGCTCTCATCTGATGCCGCAAAACTCATGAACTTACAGACGAGGGCGCACGCGATAAGATCCTGCAACCGTCAACTGGCATATCAATATCAAGACCAGCTATAACATGAGCTACATGATTCACTTGATTTTTTTTTTTCTTTTGCAAAGAGAAGTTGAATCGTCAGACCTCGGAAGATAGGAATTTGAAGATGTAATGGAAGAGTTCAGGCGGCATCTTGCTGAAGGTTCCGGTCCCAGTCTGCGAAGCTTCCCTCTGAGACCACTCGTCGGAGCGGAGCCTCTTCGCCAATCTAACCTCCGATGTATCCTCCTGAGACCACATGATTACCATTAAAGAAGCCCCAAATCAGACATAATATTCCCAAACCAAAAAGTCCTGAAATTGGAACGGAAAAATGAGACGATTACTTGTTCGAGGCCGGCAGATAGGATCTCCGACTCGAGGAAGGAGGCGAGTACCGTATCATCGTCATCTGCGCCAGCGGCCGCGGGATCCGCCATGCCTGATTGTAAACCCTAGAACGCAGAGGAAGGAGAAGAGATAGGAAATGAATCGGCTTGCCGGGGAAGGGACAGCCCCAAAAGGAACCTGCTAAACATACGCACAGAACGCACGCGTTCTTTAAACCACAATTTCTGGTCGTCGGATTGCGATAAATTATGGTAACGACGTCGGATGAATATCGCGTGCGAACTTAACACGTAAACTTTACGCGTATCTTTAATCGAAAATACGGGGCCTTATTTGGGCTGATATGATTCATGGGCCTGTGGCATACCCGGATCCTCTCGTGTCATTAGGGCCGTAAATAAATCAAACGTTCGTGAACAAATTTGATGTTCAACTTGATAAAAGTTTGTTTATATTCATTCAATATACACAAGATCAATTAAACAAACAAGCTTGAACAACTCGTTAAACTAAACAAACAAACTTGAACACATAT
>JBBUKS010490232.1:0-15410 GCA_038050645.1 Hedychium gardnerianum
AGTAAGTATAATAACCAAAACATGCCTTTATTAATACAAGAATATGATACAATGAGTCCTTTCGTCAACCATCACATAATTTGCTCTAGGGCTTCTACTAACAATTACATTCTCTCCCACTAATAAAAAATTGGTTCCCAAATTTCTACTTAAGGTGTAATACTAAAGTACCCTCCTATAAAAATATGTTACTAGGTCGATCTTTTATAATCTCTTGGAAAGTCCCTAACTGTCAAGAATAAGCTCCTCTAATCATTGGGTAAGTAATATATAGTCATTTGAACAGTAGAGTGATAAGTGTTGTTGTTGATGAACTATACTAGATGTCGATGATCTTCCTAGCTATCTCCAAAGTCCATCATGAATGCTCGAAGTAATTCCTCTAGTATCTAAATGGTGCACTCTTCTATTTATCTATCTGAGGGTGAAATGTTATACTAAAAAGAAGTTCAATACACAAGTCTTGTTGGAAACTTTGCCAAGTGATCCAAAAAGTTAGTTTAACGGGTAGGTAAAAATTAGGCGGACTTGGTTAATCGATCAATGATCACCCAAATCCAACTATGCACCTTCGAAAGTCCATTGTACTATATCCCCATTTCCACTTAGGTGCAAAATAAAATCTTCTGAAGTCAGCTTGTGGGTCTATGATGCTTTGTATGGGTTATGGCCCCACCACGCTTCTACTATACCTTTTTGATGTTTTGCTTTCACTTGGGCTCATCACATTCTAAATGGTACACCCCGTCGGTTCATTTGTCTGAGGGTGAAAAGTTGCACCAAAAGAAGTTTTGTACACATGACTCATTAGAAACTCGGCCAAGCGCTCCAAAAAATTAGTACTACAAATTAGTGGAAAATGGGCAGACTAGATTAATTAGTGAACGATCACCCAAATCACGTCATGCCCCTCTCGTTAGTAGTTCTATTAGCTTCTGATAATCTATCTTCACTTGTTGACTCATCAAGCATCAAGCTACGAGTTCACGATGCCCTTCTTCATACTGTTCCACCAGTTGGATCGTCTTAGGTCTTGATGCATACAGGTACCTCCCGTATGGCCAATGAATCATGATCAAACACGCTTCCTAGAGTCTGCCTTCTTTAATCGTGTGTGTCTCGAGAACACACAACTTCTTCAAAAATAGAGAGTCTCTTCTTCATTGCATGAAATCTGTCTATGGTCCTAAATCTCATTCACTACTTAAGAACTTGAGGGGATGATCATCAACTTGTGCTTCCTTTATCCGTTCAACTAATGGTGACTATGCACCTATAGATACCAATAATCTCTTTGACTTCCCCACTAGTAATAGCTTCTACCTCCTAAGGATACACAAAAGTGCCCTTGCTAGAACTTCCATGGAGGATAGCTAAAATGAGCATTTGCTAAACTTCACATATAAGCACTTTCTCCATAATGTCTCTAAAACTATGCCAAGATGTTGCTCATGCTCCTTCTCCGATCTTGAATAGGATATCATCAATGAAAATGATGATCAACCGATTCAAATACTCTAGGCACACATGCTTCACTAAATCCATGGAAGCGGTTGGGGCATTAGTAAGCTCAAATGACATTACCAAGAACTCGTAAGGTCCGACCGTGTGCAGAACTCCATCTTTTGCATGTCTACCTATCTTACTCTAAGTTGATGATAGCCCGATCTTAAATCAATCCTAGAGTATACTCTGGTGTCCTTGAGATGATCAATAGATCCTCTATCCGCAATAAGAGATATTTGTTCTTGATGGTCATTACATGAAGTCGTCTGTAAATGATACACAATCTCAGCAATCCATCCTTCTTTTTAACAAAAGGATAGGGGCTCTCCATGGAGAGATGCTAGAAAGAATGAATCCCTTGTCTAACAACTCTTATAGCTGCAACTTTAGTTCTTCTAGTTTCCTAGTTCTTCTAGTTTCCTTTGGAACCATGCGATATTCATTTTTTTTTATATTGGAGTCATTCCTGGAAGTATCTCGATCATGAATTCCACTTGCCTTTGAGGTGGCAAGTCTAGAAGTTTATTTAGAAATGCAATAGAGTATTCTCAAACAATAAGAACATTTGAGAGGAATGATATACTATCCTTGTTATATCTTATCAATGATAGTAGATACCATCGACATCCATTGGACAATAACTACTTGGCTTGTAATGCTGAAACAAAAATATTCCTTCGTCGTTAGTCTCAACGTATTTCCAAGATGGTTGGTTTGGAACTTGTAAGGTTACTACTCTAACTCGACAGTCGACTGTAGCATGATAAGTGTCCAACCAGTCCGTTTCTAGAATAATGTCAAATTCCTCCATTTCAAGTACTTGTAGTTCTACTACGAGAGTATAACTACCAAGGTCCAAAGGCAACCCTTAACTTCTTGACTGGAAGGCAATACTTCCCTTGATGGTATTGCTACAACTAATCCACATGATCGCGGCATTGGAACTCTCCTAATCTTACCCATAAATGTTTGGTCTACTGTCTCTTTGACAAGTACAAATAGAAGGTCTGACTATTCTGATCTAAATGTAGACTTCACGACCTTGGTTAATAGAACATGCGGTCAAGATCTTTAGCCACTAGGTGGGGGCAACATTCGGTGAGTAACTAAACTTTGCCTTGTAATTCAATATGCTATGATTGCCCATCTAAAGTTTCAGGAAGTCCTGATGACGGACTACACAAAAGTAGAGAAACACTATCTCTGAACAACCTTTTGAAATAACTATCAATTGATGCTCTACTCCTTGAAGATCTTCTTCTATAATTTCCACCACGTAATGGATGAATCTTGTAACTGTTAAGTAGCTAGCTCCACCTTCTCCACATCACTGCGGGTCATATATCCAAATGTACCTTCGAGATTATCTAACCAGGTAAGAGCAATCCATGAGTCAAAATCTATCATTCAATAGAGAACATTGATCCTCTATTAACTAAGTAGTGTTAGTATAAGTGTCTTATCCATTACCCAATTAATAGTGGCAAGGGTTGATATCGTCATTGTGCTCCCTAAGACTATGTTCTTTGATCTCCAATAAGGGGTTATGGGCTTGATCCATGATTTTCGACTCAGTATCAGTCAACATCTCCAAAGAATCTAAATTCTTCGCATCAAGTTCAGGTCCCAAAGTGTCAATTGATCGCTTTCATGGTCGACCTCGACCACAACCACGAATAGGGCTGATTCACTAAGTGCAATCTTGCTAAACCAGGTAAGTGAGTACCTGAATAGACAAATATACACACAACTAAAAACATACCAATTTCATATAGCTCAGTGATCTCCTTCGGCTTGCTTGGTGTCCCAAAACTAAAAAAATCGTAAATCAAAATGAGATGGAAATATCAAAAACACAAAACCCACAATTCAAACTCGAACCATGCTCTGATACCAATAAAATTATTGGTCCATGAGGGCATACTTGTCTGCAAGACCAAACTGTACCCCTGGTGATAATGTAAGAACTAATCAATATAGAAGCAATTAAAGTCAAAACCAATACCAATGCGATATAAAATTACTAAGTTTCTAAATACTAATACATTTATGTATGCATGTACATGTGAACATACTAAACTTTACAAAATAAAAGTAACATATTATTAAAAAACTCTAAAATTTGATGAAGAAAGAAAATCATACATAGCGACAATGAAAAAAGAAACTAAACCACTCAAAAAGAAATATCCAACTCGAGTGGGACCAGTAGCCAGAACCTCTGAGAGACACGACACATCCTCTATCTATTAACTTGGAGGTCAAAGAAAAATAAGGGATAGTACAAAATACTTAGTGGGTATAAGAAGATAGTGCTTGATACTAAAGTGCAAAGGAGTCAAAGGGAGCAGTCTCAGGTAACGTTAATTACTAACATAAATAGGTGCGCTAACATAATGTCTACAAATCTGATCAACCAGGTATGACCAATATATGAAGTGTACAATTGTCTCAACCGCAAGTGCACGGTATAGTCGTTAAGTGATAAAATTATCGATCCTCATGGACTGTGGTTTAAGCACTAGTGAGTTCACAAAGAGAATTATCGAGACAATCGAAGGTTGGTTATGAAGGCTTTAGAACTAGAGAGAGAGAGAGAGGTTGATTGTTGAGAGAGAAAAGTTGATTTGGGAAGCGATCCTAGATTTTTGGTTTCATCATGATGCTAGTTAATGTACTATAGATTGTTCATCTCCTTGTCCTACATGTTTACATTCTAATAGAGATCCTAACTAAATTATCGTTGTGACTCACGACTATCACACCGGAGTGTTTACACTATTGATTATCCAATGTTATTAAGTAGAAGAGGTAACGTAGAAAGTCCAATTAAAGGACCACCCTTGGTCACTAAGGGATCCCCGGTCATACAGTCTAAATTACTCAAATTACTTCCTAACATTGAATTAGTGCAAACCTATTCAACTCTAATTAGCTAATCCCTTATGGAGAATTGCCCCAATTCAAGACAACTACTATAGAAAGTTCGGTTAAAGGACTACCCTCTATCACTAAGTGCTCCTAGGGCATACAATTTAGAGCAATCTTCTCTACATGGTGACAATCCTTCACATCCATATGCATACAATTCACTCACACATTTCATCAAACACAAACAAGACACAATACATATGAAACAAATCATAAACATATCATTGAACAAGGAAATTTGCAAATCTATGGTTTATACATCAACATCATATCAAGATTACTCCCTACATCCTAAATTAAGGAGATCTACTCCATAGCAATGGAGAAATAAGCTAAAGATAAGAAATATAGCATTCTTACAATCCAAAGCAAGAGTGGAGATGAAGGAATGCTTATCTAGGTATCATCGTTGTCTTTGGATGAAATCCTTAGTCCGGAAGTGGACGGATCATCGGAATTGAAGCTGAAATGGACTTTGTAGGTTCCCACAAAGGGGAAACCTCTCTTCCCCTTGAAAAGTGGATCTTGAACCCCTTTTATAGGGACCCACACAGTCATGCTTCCACACCACAGGATCGTGCCATGAGGCATGGCCAGGCTGTGGAGTGTGCCATAAAACAGGGCACGACCATGCCTTATCAAACAACCAACATGAAAGAAACACCAAGAAATTTGACACGACCTTGCCAATTGGCATGACCTAGTTGTTAAATCGATCTAGAAACATGCTAGGTTCTCCTTAAGAGACACGGTCATGCTTGTGAGGCATGGCCTATTTTGCAAGGTCTTGCACGACCTGTCTAATGAGTTGATCTAGAAATTTGCTAGTCCTCCTGAGCAAGCATGACCATGCCTTTTGGCACGGCCTGGTCTTGGAGCTGGGCACAACCTAGCATAGCTAGGCACAGTCATTCCCTTAAGGGGTATGGCCATGCTTTCTGGTTTTGCTCCCAAGCTTGCTCCAATGTTCAATTCGCTTCCTTTAGTTCCAAATCGCATCCTATCAATCAAAATACAACGAGAGCAGATCTCTGAACTAAAGGAGTAAAAGCATGATAATATAATGAGATAAGGTGTGATAATATAGATCATAATTAATGCAATACAAATAGATGTGCAACAAACAATGTCTAAAAGCATATATAATCTACGCACATCACACCTCTAGACTTAGACTTTTGCTTGTCCTCAAGCAAAAACCTACATTCTAGATTCATGTGGCAATAAGATGCATCATAATCCCAAGTGAGTCATGTTAATCATATCCTATAATTTCATTGATGAGCATGATACAAGATTAGTTTGAGAATGACTTAAGTAAAAGTTCTCTATGCTCAGTGCAAATAAGTGGCTTAACATTTCAAGTTTCAACTCCCAAGCCATGTCAAGTCATCATCTAACCATGTTCCTTATGCTCACGGTGATAGGCACTTACCTGCCACACACATGGTTCATCTCTTTCAAACTACACAGGGTCTCAAAGGTTAGCTCAAAATCAAGAGAAACATAACAGTTATTTTTTCAGTAACCTAACTTGGTCTCAAAGGTGTAACTTGTTAGTTTCCACTCACGATAACTATTTTTTATCCCTGATTCCAAACACATTAGTTTTTTAATTTTTTTGGGGTGCTTGCAAGATGTAGCACTAAGACAAATAAAAGATGTATTGATTTTTCCAAGTGAGTTAACATGATCTGAGTTTCTCTAGTAACAAAAATGTAGTTGAAAGATCACCTTAAAAATATAATTACTAATCCAATTTTATGAATCATGACTATTTTCAGATGTATCTACTATCAAAGTAAAGCATAATGTAAAAGAGATCCTAAGAGTAGGCCAATTCTCAAACTCATACAATGAAAAATATAGCTCACTTCATGCTACTATAGATAGGAAAAAGTAGATCACCAAGAATACTAGAACATAAATCATAATAACATGAATATCTAGAACAAGCGTACTAGCATTTTTGCAAGAAGAACAAGTCATGCTACAATGTGATAATGATGCAACTGACATGCCATAGATGAAACAAACTAGACTAAAAACAAATTGACTAAAATATGCAAAAGCAAATCAAACTAAAGCTAATGCAAGAAGAAAGATATGTACATATGTTCAAACACCACCTAGACTTGGATATTTCATTGTCCTCAATGAAACAACTCAATATGGTGGATGAGGGCTAGGAGAAAATCTAGGTATACAGGGTAGGTGACCAAGATGCTCATGATACTGATAAAGCATGGCAACCTGTTGCCTCGTAGTATCCATAGAACGTGTAAATTCCTCCTCCCTTGATTACTCCCGGTACTGATGGTCAACAAAATTAAAGAAAATACCCTGAAAATCCTCTGTCCTTCTAAAATGATCTTGTACATCTTGGAATTGTTCTTGAGTCATAGCAAACTGACTCTCCAACAAATGTTGGTGGACAATATAATACTCATGAAGAGTGTCCAAGAAGGCACAGAAATAAGAAAAATCAAATCTAGACTGAGCCGCATCGCCGTAAGAAAAAGAATGTTTAGCCGGCTCATGTCTAAAGGAAGAGGGTTATGTCATATCTACTAAGGGAGGGTCATAAATGGGTGTTCTAAAGGGAATGTGGGTGTGTTTGGGTGCTGAGTCCACAATAATCCAATTGGCAAAATTTCTAATTGAAGTGCGTTCGGGGTTAGGTAGGAGAAGAGGGAATTCATTCTTCCTAATAAAGTCATACTCTCTCTCTTCCTGACATATCATCTTCATCGTCATACAAGTGTCAATATCAATCTTGGAGCTATCATGTACAACCTCTAAACCAAATGGCTCACACTCTAAGTGTGCGGCGATGTATGTAATCAATTTGCCAAATACTATGCTACTTGAAGATGCCCGACTAGATCTCATTAGATTTTAGAGAAAATAAAAACCCGAATCAAGTTCGACCTCATTCAACATAGCCAAAAAATAATAAAATGCTATTTTTTGTACCACACCATCACTCTCACCCCAACCAAACATGATCTTACTCATAACTCGGTGTAGGTAATGAAGAACAGGGTTTTGAAGAGAAGAGACCTTGGAGCGTGAAGGGTCATAGCGTTCATTTGATAGTACAATATTATTCCAAAATATTTTACTATTAAAAGAACAATCAAAACTATGAGATCCATCATTAGGTAAGCCAAAACAATTATTGAAATCTTAAATATACCACTCATAATCATGATTCATTAAGCGGAAACTAAATTTCCCTTCTTTGTCGCTATCGGAGGTAAAGTAGGTCTCTAATGAACTTAGGAATTCAAGAGTAATCCTGGGATAGGTTGGATAATGAATACTCATTAAGATATTCCAACCTAAAATGTTATACAATCATTCTACATCCGTCCTAATTCCTAAGACATCCATGGTATAACTATCAATATATCGAGTGCAAATCAATTTTCTAATAACAAGTATGTTGAATTAGCTTTTTGTTCCTCATTGTGAAAAATGATTCCATATGAATTCTCGTTACCTTTGTCGCGTGCTTTACGTTTGGCTTTGTCGGTTGCCTTCCCTTTTCCTTTGTTGGTAGCCTTCCCTTTTCCTTTGTTGGAGTCATCTCCTCCTCTAGACCACCCCCAATGTTTTTTCGGAGTATCTTCATCATGATGAATGGTCACAAGTAAAGAAGGGTGATTTGTTGCTTGTGGAAGTTGAGAGTTAAAAAGAGGGATCTTGAGATCTTGAAAAGAAATCAAGAGAAAAAAAAAGATCTAGAGGGGAACTTGAAGAAAGAGGGTTTAGATCTTGTTTTGGAAACTAGATCTAAGAAGAAGAAGAGATTTGGAGAAGGGGGAAACTTGGAGAAAGTTCTTCTTTAAAAAGGCCGGAGAAGATTGGAGAAGGATTGAGGAAAAAAAGAGCTTAGATCTTGTCTTGGAGAAGGGAAGTGAAAAATTTTCGGGTGGAAGGAGGTTGGATCTTCTGTTGGAGAAGAGATCTCAAGAGGAGGAGGAGGTAAGAAAGAAGAGAGAAGGGGGGGGGGGGTCACGACTGTGTGGGACAGGGAAGGACACAACCATGTCCCTAGGGTTTTCATACCCTAAATAGAAGCCACACGACCATGCCAAAAGGCATGACCTTGATGATGATTGCTTCGGGTTGCTCCAAGCTTCTTTCACACGGTCGTGCCAAATTGATATGGCCTAGTGTTTTTTTAAGATACATGGCCTTATGTGAAGAACATGGTCGTGTCTTGGTTGCAGCTCTACTTCTTCCTTTGGGTTGGCACGACCGTGTCAAAAGACACGGCCACACCGCGATTGAGTTCTAGAAGTTGAATCTTCAAGGGGTACGGGCACGCTAGGGCAGTCTTCTGTTAGAATGGCCGTTCGAAATGACACGGCCATGTTGTAACTTCATTTTGTTTGCTCCCCTCTAGTAGGCATGGTCATGTGAAATCACACGGCCATGCCTTGGTGTTTTTCTAGCCTAACGTCTCCATGAAGCATGACCATGTGAAACCACACGACCCTTCTTTGATTTGATTTTTGCCCGTGCAATGGAAAAGCACGGTCGTGCCTTTTGGACATAGCTAGACTTCAACTTTTTTTTTGAAAGTTCCTCCACGCCCGTATCAAGTCCTATGGTAAGCTCATGGAGGAATGCATCCTGAAAAAGAAAACAAAAATAAGACTCAACAGAAAATTAAAAATGAAGAGACCAAGAACAAAAACTTGAACCCTTGGGTTGCCTCCCAAGAAGCACTTGTTTAGGGTCACAAGCTCGACCCCTATCTTGTCTTAACTTGAAGGGGCTGCACATCCGTCCATTGTGGCGTGTTGATGTTTCATGCCCATCTCTCATCCAGGCTCTTGATGGGATGATATATTTATCATTTTTATGCTTAGGCCTATTCTCTTTCCTCCCTAGACTTGGTGCTTCATCCGATGGTCGATCTTTGGTGAAGTGTTTTTATTTCTTATTTGATTGGAGGCCTTCCAACCTACAACACAATTTCTTAACAATAGAAAATGAATTATTGGCCTTAGATAAGTCAAACTCAACCTTTTTTCTTGCCAACTACTAAAGTGAGCATATGATTTTTAGCATCTATTTCTGCTCCAGCAGTAGTAGCAAGGAAAGGTCTACCCAAAATAATAGGAATTTTTGGGTCTTCTTCCATCTCTAATACCACAAAATCAGTAGGAACGATGAAACCCCCTACTTCCATTGGCACATCCTCAATTATACCTCTAGGTATCTACAAGAATAGTCTGCTAGTTGAAGTGCCATGGTAGTCAACTTGAGATTATTGAGACCAAGTTTCTTGCAAACTAAATATGGAATGAGATTGTCACTTGCTCCTAAATCACAGAATGCTTTATCAATCATGGTTGTTCCAATCTTGCATGGGATTGAAAAGCTTCTTGGGTCCTTGAGTTTTGGAGGTAACTCATTCAAAAACAAAGCACTACACTCCTCTGTTAGATCTACAATCTCATGTTCATCTTTCCTTCGTCAATTTGAAATGATTTCCCTCATGAATTTAGCAAACTTAGGCATTTGTTGTAAAGCATCAATGAGCGGAATGTCGATGCAAAGTTTTTTAACTTTTTTAAGAAACTTGTCGAATTCTTCATCTTTCTTTTCTTTGGAAATTCGTTGAGGGAAAGGAATCGGTGACACATATCTACCCACTTGGGTTCTCTCAATTGGTTCATCATTCTCAACTTCCTCATGGATTTTTTCATTATATGAGGAGGAAGGAGTTGGCTCTCCAATCAGAGTGCTTTCAATCTCTCTCTTTACAACAGTCACTTGGGGTTCTCTCAAGGTTCGTCCACTTCTTAACTCAACAATATTACAATGTTCCACCAGATTTTGCTCGGGCTTTCCCAAAAATATCCCTTGCGGTCTTGAAGAAGAGCTAGCTACTTGAGCAACTTGATTATCAAGAATCTTTAAATGATTTTCAACATTGTCCATTCTTCCACAAAGTTTCTTGATATCATTCTTCATCTCCAATTGAGTAGCTTGAATTTCCTCAAGCATTTTCTCTATTCTTGAGGGTTGTGAATTTTGTTAAAAATTTGATGGTTGCCCCATTTGTTCTTGATTGTTGCAGTAGGAGAAGTTTGGATGGTTCCTCCATCCGTGGTTGTAAGTTTCTAAATAAGGATTGTTGGTTCTTTGGTCAAAGTTTTCATTTGCATCAACATGTTCAATTTGAGCCAACTGTGCAGAAATGGCTCCCAATGGGCATACTTCCTTAGTATGTTCATTATCTCCACAAACTTCGCAACTAGTGCTCATTGCATTTATTGGATTCACATTCATTAAATCAAATCTTTTTGTGAGGGCATCCATCTTAGCAGAGATTAAATCCAAAGTATTCACATCATGTTTTCTGAGAATTTTGATTGGGTTGCTTATTTCTAACACACATTAATGATGGTTTAGGGCCACACATTCAATAATATCCTCTGCTTCATCAAGGCCCTTGTTCATTAGAGCTTCGCGAGATGCATAATCCAAGGAAACCTTCATTTGATAGTTAATACCATTGTAGAATGTGTGGATAACTAGCCATTTTTCCAATCCATGGTGTGTGCATTGTCGAAGAAGACCTTTAAATATGTCCCAAGCCTCATATAAGGATTCTCTATCTTTTTGCATGAAGCTAGCAATAAGATTTCTCATATGAGCTATCTTACTTGGAGGATAGGACTTCTCCAAGAATACTTTTTCACATTGCTCCCATGTTGTTATATTGTTGGGTGGCAAGGAGTTGAACCATACTTTCACTCTATCACTCAATGAAAATCCAAATAACATCAATCTGATTACCTTCGCTGAGACTCCATTAATCTTCATGGTACTACAGATTTCATAAAAGATTTCCAAGTATTGATTGGGGTCTTTAGTTGGTCCTCCCCCACACTGATTCTATTGTACCATAGATATTACAGCGGGTTTGATCTCAAAATTATTGACCTCAATAGATGATATGGTGATGCTAGACCTTAGACCCCTCGCATATGATGTTGCATATTCTTTCAAAGGTTTAGTTGTCATATTGGACTAAATCTGTTCTTCTTCTAATTGCCTTTGCAGATTTCTTCTTCTTCTGAATGTTCTATCAATCTCAAGATCAATAGGAAAAAAATCTCTTGCAAAATTAGTCCTTTGCATACAAAGAGAACAAATCCAAGTGCTTTCAAGTTAAGTTTCAAAACAAAATTATTTGCAATTGAAAATGTAGAATTAAAGTAAGTAAATAAATTGCAAAATAAAGCTATTCATAAAACAATAAAATGCAGAAATTTATTTAACAAAAATAAAAATATCTATAGTAACTTAATTGCTTATCAACTATTGTTAAATGCTATAGTCCCTAGCAACGGCGAAAAAAAACTTGTTGTCATAACCGCAAGTGCATGGTATAGTTGTTAAGTAATAAAAATATTGATCTTTAGAGACTGTGGTTTAAGCATTAGTAAGTTCATAAAGTGAATTATCTAGACAATCGAAGGTTGGTTATAAAAGCTTTAGAACTAGAGCATGAGAGAGAGAGAGGTCCAAGATGAGAGAAGTTGGTTGTTGAGAGAGAAAAGTTGATTTGGGAAGTGATCCTAGGTTTTCGGTTTCATCATGATACTAGTTAATGTACCATAGATTATTCATCTTCTTATCCTCTATGTTTATATTCTTATAGGGATCCTAACTAAATTACCAGTGTGACTTGTGACTATCACACCGAATTGTTCACACTATTGATTATCTAATGCTATTAAGTAGAAGAGGTAATGTAGAAAGTCCGATTAAAGGACTACCCTTTGTCACTAAGGGCTCCCCGGTCATATAGTTTAAATTACTCAAATCACTTCCTAACATTGAATTAGTGAAAATCAATTAAACTCTAATTAGCTAATCCCTTATGGAGAATTGCCACCAATTCAAGATAATTACTCTAGAAATTTCGGTCAAAGAACTACCCTCTTTTACTAAGGGCTCCCCGAGCATACAATCTAGAGCAATATTCTCTACATGGTGACAATCCTTCACATCCATATGAATACAATTCACTCACACATTTTATCTAACACAAACAAGACACAATACATATGGAACAAGTTATAAACATATCATTGAACAAGGAAATTGGCAAATCTATGGTTTATGTATAAACATTACATCAAGATTACTCCCTACATCCTAGAATCAAGGAGATCTACTCTATACAATAGAGAAAAAAGACAAAGACAAGAAATATAACATTCTTACAATCCAAAGCAAGAGTGGAGAAGAAGGAATGTTTATCTAGGTATCACCATTTTCTTTGGATGAAATCCTTGCTCCACAAGTAGATGGATCGTCGAAATCGAAGTGGAAATAGACCTCGTAGGTTCCCACGAAGGGGAAACCTCTCCTCCCCTTGAAAAGGGGATCGTGAGCCCCTTTTATAAGCCCCACACGACCATGCTTTCATGCCACATGGCCATGCCATGAGCCACGGCTAGGCTAAGGAGTGTACTAGAAAATAGGGCACGATCGTGCCTTGGTGTTACGAAACCAAAGTGCATGGCTATGTCGTTAGTAATAAAAAGATATCGATCACATAGGGACTGTGGATTAATACACTATTGAGTTTGTGAAGCTAGTAGCTAGACTAATCGAGGTTGTGAGACGGCTTGTGAATTAGATAGAGTGAGTGAGAAAGAGTTTAAGAGAGAGAGAGAGTCTTGAGACAGTGTGTGAGGTCTAGGTCCGAGAAGAAAGACGAGTGAGTTGTGAATGTTGGTTTAAGAAGCAATTCTAGGTTTTTTGTTTCATTATGATGTTAGATAATGTCCCTATAACATGTTCATCTCCTAATTCTCCATACTACTCCGATGTAACTAGGGTTAGTTCATATGTCAAGGTCTTTTAACTCTAGAAAGTGGGTAAGTGTCGATGTCTTTTGTCACTAAGGGCATAATAGTTCAATTGAATAAGAATCCTTTGTCACTAGGGATCTCCCGATTATTCAGTCTAGTAGCAACCTTAACATAGAAGAATACACCCTAGATCTACATGCATTATTCGCATACACATTTCGTCAAACATATACAAGACACAACACATATAACAAAAGAGGTAACATCTCATAAAAATGAGAAATTTGCATATCCATAGTTCATACATCATCAATCATATCATAGTTACTCCCTAATCCTATGATACATGAGATCTACTCCATAAATAAAGAGAGAAAGCACAAAAACATTAAAATAAACATTTAAGCCCAAATCTATAAGGAAGAGGGAAAGAATGCTT
Source organism: Hedychium gardnerianum (assembly GCA_038050645.1). Taxonomy (NCBI): domain Eukaryota; kingdom Viridiplantae; phylum Streptophyta; class Magnoliopsida; order Zingiberales; family Zingiberaceae; genus Hedychium; species Hedychium gardnerianum. The sequence continues at coordinate 13,729 of JBBUKS010490232.1, forward strand.
AGTCGGATGTTGTCTCGATCTTTGGGAGTGCTCTCCTTGCTTGGATGCGTAGAAATAGGAAAAGGGCATATCCATAGTTCATACATCATCAATCACATCATTGATACTCCCTAACCCCTAGAATGTAAGAGATCTAGTCCATACATAAGGAGAGAAAGCACGATGACAAGTAAAGAAATAGTCTAGCCCTATCTAGAGAGAAGAGAGAAGAAATGCTTAGTCGGTTGTCGTCTTGGTCTTGTGGAGTGCTCTCCTTGCTCGGATGATGGATGGATCGGAGAAGATGACCTTGGATCACCGGTGAAATCTCTAGAAATAGAGTGGTGATGGACCTTGTGTTCTCCCTAGAAGGGAAGAACAACCTCCTCTTGAGAAAGGAGTAAAATCCCTTTTTATAGGTATGGGGCACGACCCATGTTTTTTTGGCACACGATCGTGACTGAGAGGCACGGTTTGCTCTTAAGGTTGGTTGGACTGGAGGCACGACCGTGCCTATGAGACACGACCCAGTGTTGAGGAAGTACTGCTGGCTAGACACGATCGTGTCTGGGACACATGGTCGTGTTTGAAGTTCTCGTAGGAATGGCACATTGTCGTATTTGAGACACATGACCGTGCTTGGGCTTTCTTCAGAAATGTCACACGACCATGCCTTGAGTTCCTCCTGTTGCTGAGGCACGCCCGTGCCTGGGGGCATGGCTAGTGCCTTGGTCGTTCCTAGGAGGCACGGTGTTAACGGAGCCACAAGTGCATGACGACATAGTCAGTAATATAAAAGATTATCATATCCACAAGGATTGCAGATTAATGCACTAGTGAGTTCGTGAAGGAAGTTATCTAGACTAATCGAGTTGTGAACTTGTGAACTTAAAAGAGAGAAGTGTGAGAAAGAGTTTGAGAGAGAGAGAGAGAGAGAGTTGTGAGGTCTAGGTCTACAAGAGAGGAAAGTGAATTATGAAGGTTGGTTTAGGAAGTTATTCTAGGCTTTTGGTTTCACTATGATGTTAGATAATATCCCTATAACATGATCATCTCCTAATTCTCCACACTACTCTTATGAACTAGAGTTAGTTCCTATATCAAGATCTTTTAACTCTAGAAAGTGGAATAAGTGTCGGTGCCCTTTGTCACTAAGGGTACAAATATTCGATTGAATGAGAATTCTTTATCACTAAGGATCTCTCAACTATCCAGTCTAGTAGCAACCTTAACTAAAAGAAAAACCCTAGATCTACATGCATCATTTACATACATATTTCATCAAACATGTACAAGACACAACACATATAGCATAAGAGGTAATATCTCATAGAAATGGAAAATTGGCATATCCATAGTTCATATATCATCAATCACATCATAGTTACTCTCTCACCCTATAATATAAGAGATCTACTCCATAGATAAGGAAAGAAAGTACAAAGGCATAGAAAGAAGCATTCAATCCCTAATCTAGAAGGAAGAGGGAAGGAATGTTTAGCCGGATGTTGTGTCGATCTTTGGGAGTGCTCTCCTTGCTTGGATTATGATGGATCGGAGAAATCCGCCTCGGATTTCCCGAGAAATCTCTAGAAAGTTGAGTGTAGATAGACCTAGTGTTCTCCCTAGAAGGGAAGAACAACCTCCTCTGAGAAAGGGCCAAAAAACCCCTTTTATAGGCATGGGGCACAGCCCATGTCTTT